>CAUYON010170722.1:0-40394 GCA_963573935.1 Arctocebus calabarensis
TATCACTACTTAAAAATTATTCTAGGCTCGGTGCCTGTGGCTCAACTGGCTAAGGTGCCAGCCATGTACACCTGAGCTGGCCGGTTTGAATCCAGCCCAGGCATGCCAAACAACAATGAGGTCTGCAACCAAAAAAAAAAAATAATAATAAATGGCCGGGCATTGTGGTGGGCGCCTGCCGTCCCAGCTACTTGGAAGGTGGAGGCAAGAGACTCGCTTGAGCCCAGAAATTGG
Source organism: Arctocebus calabarensis (assembly GCA_963573935.1). Classification (NCBI taxonomy): domain Eukaryota; kingdom Metazoa; phylum Chordata; class Mammalia; order Primates; family Lorisidae; genus Arctocebus; species Arctocebus calabarensis. The sequence goes on from CAUYON010170722.1 coordinate 235, forward strand.
AGGTTGCTGTGAGCTGTGATGCCACTGCACTCTATCCAGGGTGAGAGCGTGAGGCTCTGTCTCAAAAAAAAAATAAAATGAAATAAAAATTATTCTAATAATCTGTGCCTTTTAGTTGGATTGCTTAGGCCATTTATCGTAAATGTGATTATCAACATAGTGGGGTTTATATGCGTCATTTTACTCTTTTTCTTTTTCTTTGTCTTATTTTTTGCCTCTTTTTCCTTTGGATTAATTATGTGTCTTTTTTGTCGTCCATCATTTTCTTGACTATTGACTTATTAGTTGAAAATCTTTTTTTTTTTTTTTATTTTTAGAAATTGCTCTAGATCAGCAGTTCAAAACATTTTGGTCTTGGGACACCTTTACACTCTTATAAAATATTGAGGACTGGGTAGCGCCTGTGGCTCAGTGGGTGAGGCACCGGCCCCGTATACCGAGGGTGGTGGGTTCAAACCCAGCCCCGGCCAAACTGCAAGAAAAAAATAGCTGGGCGTTGTGGCGGGCGCTTGTAGTCCCAGCTACTTTGGAGGCTGAGGCAAGAGAATCACTTAAGCCCAAGGAGTTTGGTTGCTGTGAGCTGTGACACCACAGCACTCTACTGAGGGTTAATAAGTGAGACTCTGTCTCAAAAAAAAATATATATATATATGACCAAAAAAGCTTTCATTTATATAGATTGTACCTATTAATGTTTATTATATTAGAAGTTAAAATTCAGACTTTAAAAATTTGAATTCTTTATTAAAAATAACTACAATAACCCATTATATAATAACCTAAGTAACATTTTTATTAAAAACTATTTTCTAGAACAAAAACACTTTTGTAAGAAGAGTTGTATTGTTTACATTTTTGGCAAAGTTCTTTAATTTCTAACTTGTTTGTTAGCTTCTCATATCTTCCTCATTTCATTTATTGTGATAACACCTATTACGTCACAGCTCAGGAAAACTCCATTTTAAATTTGCGGTAGAAAGAGGGTTAAAAAGGCAAATAGCATCTGAGTTCTGACTGTGGAAATAATTTTGGCCTTTTCACCCCTGAAAAGGTCTTACACCTGCCCATGGGTCCTTAATTTATATTTTGACAGTGCTACTCTAAAAGTTGGCAACATGCATTTTTAACTTATCACAGTATGAGTTTAAATAACATTATTTTATTTAAGACTCTTATAGTAGCGTATTTCCATCTAAGCCCTTCCATCATTTGTGGGATTGGTACATATATAATTTACTTCTATTTTATAAACTCCACAATATTTTATTATTTTTACTTTGACTAATCATCACTTAAAGAAATGTAAAAGTTAGAAAAGTTTTTTGTTTTTTTTTTTCACATTAGCACACATGTTTACCATTTCTAACATTCTTCATTTCTTTGTGTAGATCCAAGTTTCCATCTGGTATAATTTCCTTTGGCCTGAAGAATTTCCTTTAGAAATTCTTGTATTGCTGCTGATGAATTCTTCTTTTTTGTGTGTTTATGAAAAGATTTTACTTTACCTTTATTTTGAAGGATTTTACTACTAAATACAGAATTCTAGTCTTATGCTTTCTTCCAGCCCTTTAAAAATATTGTCTGATTTTGTTCTGGGTTGGTTAGTTTCTGACAATTATTCAGCACTAATTTTTATCTTTGTTTACATACTTAGTATGTCTATTTCCCTCTGTTTTTAAGGTTTTCTCTTTATCACTGGTTTCTAAAATTTGATCATTATGTGGTGGTGATGGCAGTGAACTGTGTTCATCAAATTTGGAAAATATATATCCATTCTTTCTTCAAATATTTTTGTTCCTCTCCTTTCTCTTTACAACACTGCAAATACATACGTGATGTTAGACCATTTGCTGTTGTACCATAGGCTACTGAAGTGCTTTTAATTTTAATTTTTTTTAGTTAAAGAACATCTCTGTGTTTCAATTTGGTTAGATTTGAGCTCACTAATCTTTACTTCCCCAAATTTCTAGTTTGCTGTTAATCCCCACTAGTGAAATTGTGCAAGTATATATTGCGTGTTTTGTCCAGAAAGTTCCACTTGTTCTTTATTAATCTTGCATTTCTCTCTTCATCATGTTAAATCCTAGTTCCATCATCTCTGCAATTTCTAGGCCTGCTTCCATGGACTGATTTTCCTTTTTGGGTAACATTTTCTGGTTTCTTGGTGTGTGTGGTAGTTTCTGACTGAATGCTGGACACTGTAGTATCTGAGTTTCTTGATGTTGTCAGGCACAAGTTATTTGTGAACTAGTCTGAGCTCTTTGAGGCCTGCTTTTGAGCTTTGCTGGACTGAGTATTGCCTTCACCACTGGGATAGCTGAGCCCTCCCTCTACTGTGTGACTTCTCTGGGGTCTCCCTTGAATGTTCTAGGTGACTACCCATGATTCTCTAATCTGGTTAATATGAATCCACAATGTGTCTCCACCCTCTGTGCATTCTAGAAATCAGCTAACAACTCTACTGTCGCTCTTTGCCAAGATTTGTGGAGTGCCCCTTGATGCGTGCAGCTTGCTTCTCAGCAAAGACCCATGTAGATCCCTACATAGACTTCTGGACCTCTGTTTCTGTGTAGCTCATTTTATTCCAGAGTCCTTTCTCACAACTTCTAATGTCGCAACCTCCTCAAATTCTGATCACTTTCTTAACTTGCAAAGGCTGCCAGCCCTGTTTGGTTTTTATTTGTTTCTCCCTTGGTCTGGAAATTGCCTCTAGGCACAATGCCAGGACAGTTAGCTCACCTTCTCTGTTTCTCTTCTCTCAGGGTCCAGTGTCTGAAAACACTATTTTGTCTAGCTCTTTAGATGTACTATATAAGAGGCTAATACTATAGATGTAAAATTTGCAGATAATGCTTTTATTGTTAGTTTATCATGATTGGAAGCAGAAATATATTTTGAGTTTTTAAGTATTTCTTAAACTCTGACACTCTTATTTTTTGACCAATAATGTCCAAAAGCACATGACAGTGGAATACTTTGGTACAATGTTCCCATGTGGTGTCTTTTATTCAGTCTTCCTGAATGACTTACATGATGGTTGGCTGAAGCCAAAACTTTAGTTGTGGCTGTAAAATATTGTCTCTCTGTGTGAAACTTACTGCTTCACGAGGAGCTCTCCCTCACTCCGTTTAAACAACTGAGCTTGATGCTTCAGATTCCAGATTCTAAGCTATCTCCCACCCTTAATGAAAAAACAGATCACTAGATGTTTTCATAAACTGTTGAATTTTCTCATTCTTCATGTGTTATGTGGCTTATGAACTTCTCTGCATCTTCACATATCACCCTTTGGAGCAGATGACTCATAGTTCAATATTTGGCAAGCATGGGTTAAAATGTCCCAAGATGCCAACACAGCAGGTGTTGGGAAAACTCACGGTCGAAGAACCGAGTGAGGTGCGTATCTCTTAATGTCAAGAATTAAGCAAAACCACATAGGAGTGGTCCATCCTCTCTTGAAGCTTCTTGCTAGAGGAGAACTAGATTATTTATAGATCTCACATGGGGAAGGGGTTAGAATGAAAGGTACCCATAAGCACACAAAGGTTCAAGTTAGTTTGAATTTGCTTTTTTGAAATAGTTTAAAGTTTCAAACTGAAGAATTGCAAGTGGCATCTTAAGGCTTTCATTTTCACAATCCCTCTTTAAGAGTGTCCAGTGTTAAGTAAGGGGCTATAGGAAGGAGGAATTTAGGAAACAGGCAGGCAGCTAGGGTCACATCAGTGCACATGGCCATGGGAAGCTACTTTAGCATGTGGTCTGAGTGAATTTTTCACTTGAGCACAGTTATACAAGCAGATTATTTGGGGTTTGGGTACCAAAAGCCTATTTAAATAATAATTAAAAGACTTCTTTTTTCTGTGCATAGAATAAAATAGGATCTAATTTTATTTTTATTTTTCATTAAACAGGGCCAAAGACATTAACCCCCAAACAAAATGCTATTTAAGTGCTGAAAGATATGTCATAGTTTGTGGCATGCTTGGGTTTCTGGAATAATAATTACCAAAGTTTCAGACAATGGAACTGGTAAAGAAAAGAACGGCACATACAGGAGGAGAGGTCTAAAAAACATATTTAAGTTTTAAAAAAAAGCATGATCTAGTACGATATATATAATGATTAAGATAATTTCATTTTGATAGTAAAAAGCTCTGTGTATGTTTAAATGGTATATAGGTAGATGGATATAGTGTATAAAGAATATATATGTTGCTATATGAATAAGAAAAATCTGGAAAGGTGCAACTTTTAATTAACTATTCACAGTGGCTACTTCTGACGAGTTCCCTTTTTAGGGCAGGACAGATATTTAGTTTTACTTTGCATGTTCCTCTGTGTGAATAATTTCAAAGGCTAACATATTGACAGTTTCCTATGTGCCCAAAACTGTGCTAAGCCCCCAAAACTTAGCATCGTCTTAATCCTCATTACCCTGTTGCTGCTCTAGAATTTCTATACTGGAAATATGTTGCCAGGAAAGGAGACCAGGGATTTGCCTTGAGCTGGGTTTGCATACCAGCCACACCACTGTTACCCAGCCTGTGTTTATTTAGGGTGGCTGGATGGTGTCTGCCATGTAATCCCCTGTTGTTAATACTATTATTATCCCTATTATTTATAGATGAAGAAATAGAGGCATCAAGAGGTAAAGTAATTTGCCCAGTGTCACAAAGCTAGTAAATAATAGGGCCAAGACTTGAATCCCTATTTATATAAAATGCATAGTTCAGGCTCATAATTTAAATTTTTTACAACACAATGGCGTTACTTCCATGTAGCTTCATGTGGAAGAGAGTCTTTTCATTTTTTCATTTTTTTTTTTTTTTTTAGAGACAGAGTCTCACTTTGTCGCTCCAGGTAGAGTGCTGTGGCATCACAGCTTGCAGCAACTTCCAGCTCTTGGGCTTAGGCGATTTTCTTGCCTCAGCCTCTCGAGTAGCTGTGACTTCAGGTGCCTGCCACAATGCCCAGGTATTTTTTTGTTGCAGTTTGGCTGGGGCCAGGCTTGAACCCACCATCCTCGGTATATGGGGCCGGAGCCCTACTCACTGAGTCACAGGCACCGCACTTAAAATGTTTTTTATGGCTGTAAATTCCTTCCAGTACTGCTTTCTAAAGCGTTCAGAACTTTAAATGGGCAATCTAAAATAATAATGTGATCTTAACACAATCCAGAGACACAGATGATAAAAACATTTTGAAACATATTACCACTGGTCAATGTGTATAACACATAAATTAGAACAAACACCTGAAGGTTTTGGGAGCACTGCAACTGAGACTAAGTCATATGTGGCCTTTTTTTTAAATTTCACTGGAGATTAACTTATGTGACTATCCTTTTTCACTTTTTTTCCTTTTACACAGGAGAGATTTGCGAATAGTGTCTGAGTACCATGGAGTCTTTAGGCTCCACTTTAACAGCGACGTATGCCCACCCGAGGCCAACACCCACCAACTTCCTGCCCGCCATCAGCACCCTGACGTCCAGCTACAGGAACCGCTTCCCCCACTCCAACTTGACCCATAGCTTGAGCCTTCCTTGGAGACCAAGCACATACTACCGAATAGCCTCCAACTCACCGAGCTTGGCCCCGTACTGCACCAGATCGCAGAGGCTGTCTGAGAGCACCATGCCTCCCTTCGTTTCCAACAGAACCACTCTCTTCACAAGGTACACCCCTGACGATTGGTACAGGTCCAATTTAACCAACTACCAAGAGTCTAACACTTCCCAGCACAATTCAGAGAGACTGAGAGTGGATACATCTCACCTGATTCAAGACAAACATCAACAAACAAGAAAGACCCAGGCAGACAGCACCCATAATCTGGGAGAACGTGTCAGTGACATAGGGTTCTGGAAATCTGAAATCATTCATGAGTTGGATGAAATGATTGGGGAGACGAACGCACTGACTGATGTTAAGAAAAAATTAGAGAGGGCTCTGATGGAGACAGAAGCCCCTCTTCAGGTAAAGATAAGTAAGGTTTATGAGCGAAGGCTGTACTGTTATAAGGATGCCCCACTAGTGAATGCCTGAGTTTATTTTTGTTTTGAATCATGTTTCTCTTCGTCTGTAGGAGCCAAGCCCCTGTCGATAAATCAGCATCTTGTTTCAGTAATGGTCACACCACTGCCAATTTTCACACTATAAAGAACAACCACTTTAAGAAAGAGTTCTGAATGCACAGCAAAGATGGCTGATTAAAGAGATGCCATTAAGATGCACATGTTTTAAAGTGAAAATGCCATCTTCTTATCTCTTAAATAGGCTGCTTGGTCACTGCTTCCCCTAGATCAGTGTTTATCAACCTTCCTAATGCCGTGACCCTTTATTACAGTTCCTGTGGGTCGTGACCCACAGGTTGAGAACCGCTGCACTAGATTAAAATAAACAACATTTAAGAAAAAAAACCCAAACCTGTATTCTTTTTAGTCTGTGCCTTGGGATGCCTCCTGTGTGTATGTTATGATTCCTTCTCGGGGCATGGGGAAATGATGACGCGAGGCTCTTGGGGGCTGGATGTGTTTGGTTAGACCGAGGTCAGGCCCATTGCCGTGTTATCATGGATTTTGTTGGTGGTCCCTGTACACTGTCACTCCCTGTTCCTAACTCCTCCCCACTAAGAAGCACAAGCACACGTACAGGTCCCCAGATGTCCCCAGAAGATTTGAAGGAAGCCAGTGGTGTCTTTTTGACTCAGTTTGTCATGAGTTGTGTTACAGCATCAGTAGGCCCAGTGCCTCACTGAGCCTCGGCTCCTTCCGGAGATTACTAGTTTCTTCTACAGCCCATCCCATCCCACCCCACTGCCTTCCAAGATCAAAATTGTCCTTAAAATGACAGCCTCTGACCCTCTTACTTAATTCTCAGGGGAGACGCAGTTCTTCTCTCTTAGTAACCCTCTCAGTCATGACTACTTTCAAAGAGATGGTTGTAATTTAAACTTTTTCCTATAGTTTTTTGTCCAGATGTTTTTGTGTGTTTGACATTTACTGTCAATATAGTATCAAAAGGTCCTGATTAAAATTAGTGTTAGTTACATAAACAGATAAACCCCAAAAGAGAAAATACATTTGGTGAATGACTGTAAGGGTAAAGTGTGGAAGCTTAATAATAAAATACAAATTAACCTTCTTAGGCCCATCAAACTTGCTATAATGAAAACTTCAAACATCTAAGGCTGGCAAAAAATAAGAAAATGGGCACTTTCATATTTTACTAGTGGGTCTGGGCATTAATAGAAATTTCTTGGGAAAGCAGTTTAGTAATATATATTAAAGTAATCAGAGCTCCCATCAACCCCTTAATTCTTCTAGTAAATGTAAATTATACTTTTAGAAAATTGGAGATTCACTCAAAGATTTTCTTCAATGACATTAATATGCTTTTAAAAAATTTAACGTTCTATAGTAGTCCTGTGTCATAAAATAGCCTTTGAAAAAAGCATTTTAACTGATACTTAGTGTTCTTTCATACATAATTTACTAGTAGCAATCTAAGCTGTTTTCCATGGGAGTCATTAACATACTTTGTTTCAAAGAATATTTAATGTCAGTCCTAAAAAGCATCATATAAAACTGTAGGGACACTGTAACCTTCATTCTGTTAAGCAAAAAACAAATCCGTAACAGAATAGCTAGATTATCTTTTCTGCTTTTCTATATTTTTTCCGCTTTAGTAAATAAAGACATTATTTTCATAATTGGGAAAAAATAAATGGCCCTCTAAAAATAATCACTTGAATTTTTGGCTGTACAAATATTTTGACATCTTTAAAGATAATCATTTCTTTCTTTCTCACTCTTCTCAGTATAAAATATTTAGAAGACTATTTCACATTTTTGAGCTATTTCTCTTGAAGACACTAATGGCAGAGTAATGTTCTCAGATGCTAATTTGTGGGGATCAAGCAGATGCCCTCTGCTCTGCTCCCTTTCTGAGTTAGACATTCTCAAACTCTTTTGAGGCACTAACTCTCTGCCTTTCACTAGCAGGAGAGATCTACTGAGGTGTCACCGTCTGTTTCTGTGACAGTGACTGCCAGATGGTTCAAGGAGTTGGCAGTATCTACTGATTGTTTTTAAGACCAGTTGTTAGGATTGCTAGTCACTAGTTACAGCCAGTTCATATTAGAACTTTCTATTATTCTGTGTCTGTAGGTCGCCCGAGAATGTCTGTTTCATAGAGAGAAGAGAATGGGAATTGATTTAGTTCATGATGAAGTTGAAAAAGAACTGCTGACGGTAAATATGGGGAAATGCTTCAGTAACAAGATGCTTTGTTATAAATATGTGTGTAATATATACAAATTAAAAAATAATGTTATATAAAGTCACTTTGAAGTAAAGAGTTATCATATCAGATGTTTCTTGCATTTAGGAAAGATACATTTTTATTGGTTATAAAAGTAACATTTTCATTGGAAATTTAAAAAGTATATAAATACAGTAAAGAAAGGTAAAAGTCACTTGAAGGTCTATTAGACAGAAATCACTGTTAATTTTGGAGTATTGCAGTCTCTTTTTAGAATTATGCTTAGATAAGAGGCCACCCAACTCACGCAATGACACACAGACAAGTCTTCAAGATTAGAATCATACTGCATTTATGAATTTGAAAAGTGCTCTATTCATTTAAAATTATATTGGGGGTAATTTTCCATATCATTAGATACTTTAAAGACACAACTTTTAAAATAGTTATACAGTGTTACTCGATGTAAAAGTGCTGTAATTTTTTAAAACCAATTTTCTGCTGTATAGTTAATTTGTTTCTATATTTTACTCCTCTTTTTTTCTATTTTAATAACACTTCAATGTGTGAAATGTTATTGTTGATAATTGTAGGTACTTCTGATTATTTCCTTAGAACATATTTCAAGAAATGTAACTGATGTGTCCAAGTATGTATGCATTTGGAAAGTTTTTGATGTACAGCCGAACTGCCATCCAGAAACTTATCACTGTAGCTGCACTACCCTCCTGATTGTCTCACTAGTTCCTCTCCCATCTTCCACCAAATAAATTTGGTTTAGTTCTAATTTCTCTAACCCTCTCTTGTTACCACAGTTTTCTGCTGTTTCTTAAGATTTCAGCTGCCGTGTACTTGAGGCCCTTCTCAATCTTTTTCTTTTTTTTTTTGAGACAGAGCCTCAAGCTGTCCCCCTGGATAGAGTGCTATAGCATCACAGTTCACAGCAACCTCCAATTCCTGGGCTCAAGTGAGTCTCCTGCCTCTGCCTCCCAAGTAGCTGGAACCACAGGCACCCACCACAGCGCGCGGCCATTTTTTGGTTGCAGCCGTCATTGTTGTTTGGCGGGCCCAGGCTGGATTTGAACCCGCCAGCTCAGGTGTACGTGGCTGGCGCCTTAGCCCGTTGAGCCATAGGCGCCGAGCCTCAATCTTTTTCTTTAGCCCAGTTTTGCATCCCTGAGTAAGCATTTTCCTTCTGTCTCTTTTTTTTCTTCCTTTTTTCTTATTCACGCTCATGAAGCCTGAAAATGCACTTTTCTTCTGCTCTATCATCTACCCGTCCTGCTGGAGGTATCAATGTTCTCTCATCACCGTGGCTGAGTTTGCTCCACATTGTCTCCTGGGCCCCTCTAATCAGTTTCCAGCTCTTCTTTGTGGCTTCTTAATGTGAAATTCCCAACACTTTCCCTTCCCTGAATTTCCCTTGCATTTATGCTACACATGGCCACCGGTTTCTTTCTTCTGCTGAACTCTTCCTTGGCTCCCTAATTCCTACAGAAGAGAGTGTACAAAGGCCTTCCAATGTCAGGCATCCTCCTAACTTCTCAGCTTCTTTTCCTTGTCTGAATCATAGAATTTCTGTTGCGGTGAATCTATTCTCTTTCCTTGAACCAGTTTTTCAGGGCTTCACCTTTGTTTGATTGGTCCTTGGTGAGAAATGGGTCCTTGCTAAGAAAGTAGGTAGGAAGCTGGGTCTCCCCACAGATCATCGGTGCTCCCCTTTAACAAACATCACCTTGACTTTGCTCACGTTGCCTCATCACATTAAGAAAGAGAAGCAATATTTTTCTTTGTTCTTTCCTGTCCTCTGTTCTGTGCTTCTCTGAGAGAAATCCAAGTTGAAATAATTACTCAGGAAAGCTTTGTCTGTGCAGAGACTATGCAATCTACTAAATTACATACTAGCAATTAGGAAGGGGACATCCAACAAGAAATAGTTTTGCAATGATGGTTCCCTGCTCATCCATTTCTTCTTTCCTAGCCTTTGATGAATCGCACAAGTCTTGAAATAATCTCTCATCTACTTTGTCATCCTATATAGAGAGGAATTTGCCATTATCTGTCCCTTGGCCTTTTGTTCTCATTGACCATGAGATATTCTGTATGAAGTAAATTACAAGCCAGTTCTAAGTTTCATTAGTTTGCCCGCAAGCACATTATGATATTTGCAAGAGACTTGTTTGAAGCTTGGCTACCTTTGATGTTTCTATTATTTTAGTCGTGGCTGCACATTAGAATCACCCAGGGAAGATTTTAAAATGTCAATGACCAGGTCCCATATCCAGAGATTCTGATCCAAATCTGGAATGGGACTAGGCATTCATATTTTAGAAATATTCCCCAAATAACCTTAATGAACAGGCAGAACTAATAATACATGCCTCAAAAATATAAAGTGATGTTAAAAAAAATGAAAGATGACCTAAATAAATGGACATACCATGTTCATGGACAGGAAGACTTAATTGTGTTCAGATGATAATGTCTCCCAACTTGAGTAGTGGAGTGAACATGTTTCCTATTAAAACCCCAGCTGACTTCTTATAGAAATTGACAGACTGATCCTAAAATCCATATGGAAATTTAACAGATGCAGAATAGCCAAACTAATAGTGAAAAAGAAAACAGTTGGAGGTCTGACACTTTCTGATTTCAAGACTTACTACATAAAGATAGACATGATCTGAGAGTTGAGAAATAAATCCTCACATTTACTGTTGACTGGTCTTCAACAAGCAGTGCTGTAATAATTAGATATCAACACATAGAAGAGTGAAATTAAATCCTTACATCATAAGTCAAAATGGATCAAGGACCTAAATGTAAGAGCTAAAATTGTAAAACTCTTTCAAAAAGGCATAAATATTTGTGACATTGGAGTAGACAATAAATTCTTATATGTGACATCAAAAGCACAAACAATAAAAGAATTAAACAGATAAACTAGAGGTCATCAAAATTAAAAATTGGGGCTTGGTGCCTGTGGCTCAATGGGCTAAGGCACCAGCCACATACACCTGAGCTGGCGGGTTTGAATCCAGCCCAGGCCCGCCAAACAATGACGGCTGCAACCAAAAAAAAAAAAAAAATGGCTGGGGCATTGTGGCGGGCACCTGTAGTCCCAGCTACTTGGGAGGCGGAGGCAAGAGACTCACTTGAGCCCAGGAATTGGAGGTTGCTGTGACCTGTGATGCCACAGCACTCTATCCAGGGTGACAGCTTGAGACTCTGTCTCAAAAACAAAACAAAACAAAACAAAATTAAAAATTGGTACTTCAAAGAACATTATCAAAAAAGTGGAAAATCTTTGCAAATCTTATATCTGATAAGGGACCTGTATGCATAAATGTTAGAAGTCTTTTGAAAAAGACAAATAACTCAATTAAACAATGGGCAAAGGATCTTAGTTGTCCATAGTTGTATATTATGCAAATAGATGATAAGCACATGAAAAAATGTTGAATATCAATAAAATCAGGGAAATGTAAATAAAAATCACAGTGAAAATGACTTCAGACCAACTAGGACAGCTGTAATAAAAAATACGGAAAATAGCAAGTGTTAGTGAAAGCGTGGAGGAACGAGAATCCTCATACACCGTTGGTGGGAATGTAAAATGTTGCAGCTGCTACATTACCTGTCTACCCAACAGAAAAGAAAACATATGCGAATGAAAGCTTGTACACAAATATTTATAGCAGCATTGTTCCTAGTGGCCCCAAAGTAGAAACAACCCAAATGTCTATCAATTGACAAAGGAATAAAGAAAATGTAGTCTAATCATACAATAAAAGATTATGTAGCCATGTAAAGAAATGTAGTGCTGATACCTGCGACAAAATGCATGGACTTGAAAACATTATGCGAGGTGAAAGAAGCTGGTCCCGTAGGATCACAGATCATATGATCCCCTTTATATGAAATTTCCATAATGGGAAAATCTGTAGAGACTAAAAGATTTGTGGTTGCCTAAAAGAGGGAGGCTTGGGGGAGTGGGTATTGGGGGTGACAGTGAAGGGTTACATGATTTTTTTTAGAAGGTAATGAAAATGTTCTAAATCTGGTCCTGATGATGGCTATGTGAGTATACTAAAAACCATAGACCTATTCACTTTATCTCAATAAAGCTGTTTTTTAAAAATAAGAACCACAGTTGGGTGCAGTGGCTCACACCTGTAATCCTAGCACCCTCAGAAGCCAAGATGGAAGGATCCCTTGAGCTCAGGACTTCAAGACCAGCCTGAGCAAGAGTGAGACTCCATCTCTATTAAAAAATAAAAAAATTAGCTGGGCGTGGTGGCAGGCACCTGTAGTCCCAGCTACTCAGGAAGCTGAGGCAAGAGGATTGCTTGAACCCAGGAGTCTGAGGTTACTGTGGGCTAGGATGAGGCCACGGCACTCTAGCATGGGGCAATAAGGTGAGGCTCTGTCTCAAAAAATAAAAGAAAAAGTAAATAAAAATTAAAACAAGAACCACTGCATTAGAGGTATATACTTTCTAGGTCAGTAGCAGAGGTCGCATTATCTCAAAAATGGAAACTGCAATTGGAGTAAGGTTTCCTGATCTCGGGGTGGGGGTGGTGTGCTTTGCTCCTTGCAAATGCTACAGCATCAGATAGCCCTGGTTTAAATGCCATCTTTGCTATGTTAATCCAGGTAGGGAATGCATCCTGTATCTTACTCGAGGTAGTGATAGTAGCCTATGTTTTATTTTTTTTTACCCAATTTTTAGAATAACTAAATGTGCATTAGCAAAGAAAAAGGTAGCACTAAAAGGTCTACTTTTGAAAAACATGGGTGCAGTGAAATCCTTTCTCATGCATTCTTTGATAACCGCAGTCAATCAGTGATGCTTGACAAATTCTCACAGAACAGCTCCTGTTGGGGGATCAGTCCAGGCACCGTCTTCTCAGCACTCCCAGCCGGGCTAACCCCTTGGACTGCGGAACCTGCAGTGTCATCCCACACGCAGCCTGGCCTGGCTTCCCTGATTAGAACTCAGGCAGAGGTGGGCTTGGTCCCAGTCGGCCATTTTCCTTCCCACAGGGGCTTTTCCTTTGTGTAGCAGAAGCAGAAAACAAAAACTGTCCATCCTCAGAAGTTTATTGAGAATGTGCCAATGACAGTTCCAGAGATGTTGGGCTTGCTAGAGAGAGATTTCAGCAGTGCGGCCCAGACCAGCCCAGGGGATTCTTCTCTGAGACAGGACTGAGTGGAACTTGGCTAGTGGCACAAAAGGGGCACAGAAGGGTGGGCTCTGCCCTCCCCGCCTAGGTTTCTGCCCTTAGGCAGGTTGTAGGACCAGAGGCTTCTTAGAACCAGCTGTGTAGGAAGGGCAGCTGATTCGGGAGCAAATAACGAGGGTACACACCTCCCAGGAGAACAAGGGCTCTGCTCACCATACTCAAGGATAGGTGAGAATACAAGAATATTTGATGATGGCTCCATTAAAAGGCATTGTATAGAGAAACGGAGCACCTGCACCCATGGGTGATATCCCCCACTCATCAGAGCCAATCCAGACTTGCAGTTTGATTTTAAAGGTTTGACTTGAGCAGCCTCTTCTACCTGTAAGATTGTGTCAGTTTACCCACTTTCCTCAAACTTAAAAAGACTCAGTTATCATGGATAATGGACCACATATAAAACATCAGCCTGCTGGGAGCAAGGTCTGCATTTAACAATGACATCCAAGTAATCATTTTATGTCCACAGTTCAGGGCATAGCCCAAGGTCAACACCCATCCACAATTGTGGTTGTAGCTCAGTGTTCTGTGATGTGTCCCCTATTCCTCATCTGAGCATAGAGGAGAGTACATACCTCACGTGAGAATTAAGTTCAGAAATCATGAAAATCACCCATGTTCCAACATTATAAGACCTGACACTTTACTAAGAGCTTAGCAGCTGCTGGGCACATTATTTACTCAACAGCCTGGAAAAGTGTATATTACTACTGTTCATTTATAACTTGCCTTTGGTCAAGTTTAGCACATAGCAAAGATGGCATTTAAACCAGGGCTATCTGATGCTGTAGCATTTGTCTTTAACCATGATTTCACTCAAGACCTAGGGGTGAGACACAGCAAGGGGTTTTCACGTGAGGTGTCAATTCTTTGCTGACCCTCACCCCATCCCAAGAATACAGTTCCCAGGAGGTGTATGGTAACGAGATGCTTTGAAAGGTTTCACCTGCCCCTATCAGGATTCATTCAAAGTTGTTCAAACAACTGGATTCAATGGTTGTTACAGGTAAGATCACATTTCGATCACTTTGGGTGCCAAGACTCTGGGAATCTCAGAGAAGTCACTGTGACCATGTAATTCATGGGGCGTGTCATTCCTGCAGGATCCAAAAGTGTTGGAGTCACTTTCCAGGCTCCTGGGTGTTCTGCTGTCAGGTGCCCTCCTCCTCACCGTGGCTTCCTGGGGTGGAGCTGCAGCTGGGGAGATAATTAGATCAGGCTCTCTGCCTTCTGTGTGTGTCCACCACCTCCTTGTACACCTGCTTCTCTTAGGCAGGTGAGGAAATGCTTGGCCTGCATTTGCTTCCACTGTGGTGTGTCAAGACCACCTCCACATCTGATATAGGTGGGTATATAGGGTAGCAGTGGGACAGTTCCAGAGGCCTTTGGCTCTTTGTCTTCCCAAGAAACATTCTGCCCCCAACCACTGGATATTCACCATATGACATTATTTAAATTCACATATAAAAATAATTGTTGTAGGATTTTTTTGTGTCAAGAATTTCATTAAATGCATTTTTCCCCTGCCAAATGTCCTAAGAATTTCCATTCTGTGCTTTGTGTACATTTAGTATATAAACATGATAGGACTGGGGATTTTAAATGGTGTTTTCTGAGCAGAACTCCCTCCATCTTTTGCTAGCATCTCGTCAAAATTTTGGGAGCATACTCCCCAAGTCATTGACAAAGATGAAAATTCAGTACAAAAAGCTAAGATTGATGTGTGTAAAATCTTTTCTACTTGCAAAGGTAGGGAAAACTTTGATTTAGTTTTTCACTTTCTTAATTCAGATTATCAAAAGCCTAGACAGTAGGGTTATCATTCTAGGAATATTCAATATTTTTATGTTAAATAATTAAAAAGTGACAGACTACATCAGTGAGTAATAACTAATATTGGAGTGAAGAAGGCCTTTGTAACCAAAATAACAAAGGCAGAAACCCAAAGAGGATAGATTTGATATCATAGAAATCAGAAATATCTATGTCAAAATCACCATGCATGAAATTTAAAGGTAAGAGCCAGATTGGTTAAAAAAAAAAAAAAAAAAAGGAAAAGTAAAACATATGGGAAGATTAAATTTTAAATATGTTGAGAGCTCTTACATATTAATAAGAAAAAATAAACAACAGGAAAAATGGACAAGCCCAAGAACTGGGAGGTTACATAAGAAAAACATCAAGCAATGGACAAATATGTGGTCATTATATCAACCTGTAAATCTAAGCAGGTTTACTGTTAGTCTTCCCCTCAGGAAAGATTGAGAAGTGACAGGAACCACTTGTTGGCCAAGATGAGGAAGTGCAAGCCCCTCACTGCTGGGAATGGGCACCACTTTCTGAAGGGCAATTTGGCTGGACTTGCCAAATCCTCGGGGTGATGTACACCTTGTGGTGGTGCCTAAGTGTTGACTGTGGTTGTTGAAGACAGTATTGTTTAATGTCATGGGACAATGTTCACGTGGGAAAAGCAGTAGGTATAGCATGGCCACTTTTGCTTAAAAAAATGATAACAGTGACTACGTGCACTTTTAAAATATCTTCTTGGTGCTATTTTGGGTTCTAACCTTTCTAATGGGAATAGGAATTTCAGAGGGCAATAAATGTTGCTTTAAAAATCTCTCAGCAGAAGACATGCTATGTAGCAGTGCACACACCCAGCAGCGTCAAAAGGCTGCTTCTGTGGCCCAGTGCAGAGGACTGGCCACACGGGTGTTTGCACTGTGATCTGGGGCAGAGGACTGGCCTCACAGGTGTTTGCATTGTGGTCCGGGGCAGAGGACTGGCCTCACGGGTGTTTGCACATGGATAGGCTCTAGGCTGCAGTGCACAGACAGGACAGGACGGAGGCCTGACTGGAGGAAATCAGCCTCCACACAAGCTCCTTTTGGCTTCCCTCATTTATAAAGACTTTGTCTTAGAAGAATGGCTATTATAAAAGAATTGTGCATTTAAAGTTTTTTTTTTTTTTTGCAGTTTTTGGCCAGGGCCAGGTTTGAACCCACCACCCCTGGTATATGGGGCCAGCGCCCTACTACTTAAGCCATAGGTGTCACCTATGCATTTAAATTTGACCTCGCAGCTTACCAGAATTTTAATTTTGGTCCTTTTTTTTTACTGTTTTAATTAAGGAAAAAGCCAAAAAGCAAGAAAAATCCTAACCATGCCCAAACTTGTTCCATAATAGAATTTTCCTGCAGCCCTGTGAAGGATCCATCTTAGTCTAATATTTAAATCGCAATACCATGGAACATATAGATAAATAAGTGTATGTAAAATTGCTTTCTTGTTTAAATTTACAGTTTTTAAGGAATGAAATTTTTCTTCATTGATGTTTCATTATATTATAGACTTCGGTCAATAATGAAGACATTAACATGCTTTTTTTTTCCAATTGAATAGGAAGTTGATACTATTCTGTGTTGTCAAGAAAGAATGAGGCTACATTTGGATAAGGCTATTGCCCAACTTGCGTAAGAGCTTCATCTTTCTATGCAATTTAAATTCTACTATTGGCCTATAGATTTTCATGCCTTCCGTGTAAATTTCACTTAGTTTTTTATAAGGAATCACACACACATGCACACAAGTGTATTTTTATTCAAAGGTTACAATGAGCGCTTGCTTTGAATTTGTATTTAAAGAAATAATTCTGTGATACTGTGGAAAGGATTTCTACCCTCACTTAAGACAAGATTTCTTTCAACTCAAAATGCCTTCATTCCTTGATTGACTCATACATGTTCACAGCTGGAAAAGTGAGGAGCCGTGGCTCCCTTTCGAGTTTATTTCTTCTTGCAGACCCAGCCTCCCTTGATGACACCACCTCACATTCACTGCAGCCTTGCACTGTAATTGCTTACCCAGCCTGTTCCCCACCAGCATGCAAAGTCCTCAGGGCACTGGCTCTCTTTCCTTGGCAGTTGTAGGTACCTGATATTTATGGCAGTGGCAGTGGGGGGTGCTGCTGGGGAGGGGAGGATAGTAATCAAAGAAAGGTCTTAAAGTGCTTGCTTTGGCAGCACATATACTAAAGAAAGGTCTTAATGGCTTGGCGAAGCCTGTTCCCAAACATGCATAGAAAGATGAAGGTTCACTGGATTATGCTCATGGAATGAAGGACTGTCCACTATGCCACATACAAGAAAAGAGGGTGATGCCGATAGTAATGTAGTCACGGGCAACTGTGGTGCCCCTAGAAGGATGAGTGCCACAGGCATCAGCCCTGCCCTGGGTCCCCGGGTCACACTGTGGAGGGTGAGGAGGAGCTCTGGGCTGTGACTAGAGGCTTCTTTAATGCAGAAATCGGTGAGGATGGGCAGAAGAAGGACAGGCAGAGGGTCCTGGTCCTTCCAAGTCCTCTTGGAGGGTGACCAATAGTCCGCACTTTGGTTGACTGTACAGTTACACGGTAGTGACTTGGGCTTCTGCTCCTTGGGAATTGCAGAGAAACAGTTCGTGTGGCTCAGACCACTGTTCTCTTCTCTTTTCTCTGGCCCAGATTCTATTCCTCATTTTATCTAAAATCTCCTGCCTGACCTCTGCAGGAGGTCTTTGGCTCTTCTTGGTCTAGATGGTTCTACCCTGGCACAGCCATGTCCTCATATTAGTCCCTATTGCAAATGTCCTCATGGCCAGCTAGACTATAGGACATTCTATCAATGTGGGTCCCTGCCCCATCTCTCTGTGTGTCCCTTTCTCTGTGTGAGTCCCTGTCTCTGTGTGTGTCCCTGTCTCTCTCTGTGTGAGTCCCCGTCTGTGTGTCCCTGTCTCTGTGTGTGTCCCTGTTTCTCTCTGTGTGAGTCCCCATCTCTGTGTGTCCCTGTCTCTGTGTGTGTCCCTGTCTCTCTGTGTGTGTCCCTGTCTCTGTGTGTCCCTGTCTCTGTGTGTGTCCCTGTCTCTGTGTGTCCCTGTCTCTCTGTGTGTCCCTATCTCTGTGTGTCCCTGCCCCATCTCTCTGTGTGTCCCTGTCTCTGTGTGTGAGTCCTTGTCTGTGTGTCCCTGTCTCTCTGTGTGTCCCTGTCTCTCTGTGTGTCCCTATCTCTGTGTGTCCCTGTCTCTCTGTGAGTCCCTGTCTCTCTGTGTGTCCCTGTCTCTCTGTGTGTCCCTGTCTCTGTGAGTCCCTGTCTCTGTGTGTGAGTCCCTGTCTCTCTGTGTGTCCCTTTCTCTGTGTGTCCCTGTGTCTGTGTATCCCTGTCTCTGTGTGTGCCCCGTCTCTGTCCCTGCCCTGTCTCTGTATATGTCCCTGTCTCCGTCCTTGCCTTGTCTCTATGTGTGTCGCTGCCCTGTCTGTGTGTCCTGTGTGCTGTCTGTGACTGATCCTTTAAGGAGCTCAGCTTTCTTTATACACGTGTGCCAAATTCCTCATTTCCTGAGATGGCCTCTCCAGGGCTCATGGCGAGCAGCTGTGCTCTGTCCGGCTCCACTGTTTTAGGAGCAACGAAGCCCTCATTTGCTTCCTTCTGAAAACAGCACCTCATTAGGTATCAACATGTCAACATGCCAAGGTTCTTCTGGTCTCGGCTGCAGGACTGGCTGAGGGGGTGCTGCCTCGCACGCCTCCCCGGGGACCCTGGGGCCAGGTCAGGCTGTCAGCTCGGGGGGGAAGTCTGCAGGGCATCTTGGTTCCAGACCACAAAGGAGAAGGACCTTCTAGCCCCAGAGTATTGACACCCTCACCTAAGGCAGGAGCTGGCAGCTGGGTGGGGAGGGAGGCAGGCTTCCCACCAGCCTTTGCACACTAACTGAGCATCACGCCACGCAGGTCACTTTACAAATAAGAAGAATTCGGCTCTGACAGGTCAGATGCTTTGCAGGAAGTCACAGGCTGAGTGGAGGGAACCTGCAGCGAGTCGGCTCACGCGGTGCAATGCCATCTTACTGAGTGGCTCTGGTCTGCCAAGAACATTTTAGGTGCCAAGAAGGCAGAAATGATGACAATCACTCAGTTATCCTGCTCTGCCAAATTCTATTTTTATGCTAATGACTCCCAACTTTATGTCTAGCAGAGAATTCTCTCCCCAGTTCCGGCAACCCAGGCCCCTCTGCTGGACAGCCAGTGGGCACTGAACTCAGGGTGGCAACACCTCTCCCCCCGGCCTCCCCGGCTGCTGGAATCCCACACTCTGTGGCACCCCTTAAGCTCTTTTCCTCTCTGACGTCATGGGAGAGTCTCTGGCCTCTCTCGCAAAGCACATCCAGAGTCTGCACACTTCCTGCCTCCTTTCTGACCACCCCTCGGGCCAAGCCACCGTCACCTCTCACCTGAGTAACTGCGGTGGCCTCCAAATGGGTCTCCCTGCCCTGCGGTCTGTTCTCAGCCCAGCACCAGAATGGTCCTTTTACACTGTGAGTTGTTGATCCCCAGTTTTACTCAGAGAAAATTCTGCCTCCTTCCAGTGCCCAGCGGGGTCCCACACAACCCAGTCCCCCCCTTTTCAAGCCTTAGCTGAGTATCACCTGGGGAGACCTTGCCTGGTCACCCTACTTAAAACCATCACTCACACTCCTGATCCCCCTTTTCTCTTAATCACACAAATTGCCTGTTCATTTTCAGTGCTATCTGTCTCCTCCAAGCAGAATTCCAGCTCCTTAGAGATTTTTTTTTTGTTCACTCGCGCATCCCAGGCTCCCAGAACATACCTGGCACATAGGAAGCTCTCAATAACTATTTGTCAGATGAATTCCATGAGTAAAGTTGTGGCTCACCCATCACCCATGTCCCCCACCACCACTCGCCCCAGGGCCTGTCTCTGCTGTAAGAGCTCCAGGTTCCCTCTTGGCCTGGCCGAGCTCAGCAAGGCCTCTTCCATCCAGCAGGGAGGCTGCTCCAGGGCTTGGGCCGGATGGGCCCCTGATTGGATTACCCATCTATTTTTCAAGCACTCTTGAACTTCTGGCCTGGAGTTTAATTTTGACCCTTGGTTTATGTCTCCTGGCAAAACTCTCAGTCCTAGCTTGACCACAAACTGAGGTCACCAATGAATACAGGAAGCCTCAGCTAGAAGGGCCTTATAATTTCTTGGGGTATTATACTGAAAGAATGGGCAGATTGCTTTGGACAGGGTCCTGTCCTGAAGAGTTGGGGTGTTAGGAAGCAGGGCCCCAGCTGGTGCTCCAGGTCCTGACTGCTGTCTGTCTAAGCCTCCCCTCATCACCTGCGCCCACCCCACAAAAGGAGAGGTGTGCGGGGGCAGCAGTGGGGTTCTGATGACTCCGTGTATGGACAGACACCCCCACATAGTCCTTCTTTTGATCTCTAAGCTGAGCATTTTGTGAAAGGCCAGATTTCCAGGGCACTGGGGACAGACAGGGTCCCGACAAAAAAGGGCAATCACGCGTCCCTGCAGGAAATTGTTACCTGAATGTGAAGCTCCATTTTCCTCCCTGTGTTGTAGAGCCAACAGAGCCGCCCAGCATGAGCTGGAGAAGGACCTGAGTGACAAGCAGGCGGCCTACCGGATCGATGACAAATGCCACCACCTGCGAAACACCTCAGACGGTATCAGCTACTTCCGCGGGGTGGAGAGAGTTGACGCTACGTAAGTCAGCACACACCATGTCTTTGGCTCTGGTGTTGCTTAACGCTTTCTCTTTCCTTTCAAGAGGACACAGCTTACACATTAAACCAGAAAGCGCAGCAGACGTCAGAAGGTGAGATACGCCCAGGTGTGGACGCGTTCTGTGGTTAGGCCTTGACAATCGCATCCTGTGACCTTTTGTGAAAGAGTATTTGTTGTTTATTTTTCTAGCTATGAAAATAAGCCTGCCTGATGCAGAAAACCCAGGGAAACACAGACAAGCACAAAGGAAACCTTAGGTTGCCAGGGATCAGGGTGGCCTGCCCTGGGAGGACAGGCTGAAAACAGCTTAATACCCTTCTTCCCGGCACCTGCTCAACTTGCCTAGTCGATGATTTCTTTGCCAGGCTCCTGCATGAGATCTTAGGCAGGGCCCATGGTAGAGAACTTGATTAAGGTGAAAGTCACATACAATGGAATGCACTCATTTTAAATGTACATTTCTCCATTTTTTTTTAAATTTCAGGTTAATATGAGGGTACAGACCACCAAAGCACAATATTTGAGTTTGTTAGCTAGAGTCCCTGCTGTAGCTATGTCCTGTACCCCAAAGGTGCCATACACCCTTACATTGTGCCCTTCAGTGGGAGCATCCCCAATGGCCTCTCCTGTCCCTCTTCCCCTAGCTTGAACTGAAATGAGTTGCTTTTCTATTGTCTACTGGCTTCATATTGAGCACATTGGATATTTGCTTTTCCATTCTTGTGATACTTTACTGAGAAGAATGTATTTTAACTCTGTCCTAGTTAATACAAAAAAACACGAAGTCACCATCTTTTTTATGGCCAAATAGCATTCCGTGCATAGATCATCGTTTGTTGTTACATTTCTGAGTTGATGGGCATTTAGGTCGTTTCCACATCTTGGCGATTGTAAATTAAGCTGTGTTAAACAATCTAGTGCATATGCCCTTATGATAAAATGTTTTTTTGTTTTGTTTTGTTTAGGTAGATGCCTCATAGTGGGAGTGTGGGTTCAAATGGGAGATCTAATTTGAGTTCTTTGAGGAGTCTCCATACTTTTTTCCAAAGAGGCTGTATTAGTTTGCAGTCCCACCTACAGAGTGAAAGTGTTCCCCTCTCTCCACATCCATGCCAGTATCTGCAACTTTGGGGATTTTGTAAGACAGGCTAATTTTACTGGGGTTAGATAGTATCTCAGAGGATTTTTTTTTTTTTTTTTTTTGGAGATTTACTTTGACGCCCTTGGTAGAGTGCTGTGGTGTTACAGCTCACAGCAACCTCCAGATCTTGGGCTTAGCTGATTCTCTTGTCTCAGCCTCCCAAGTAGCTGGGACTACAGGCACCCACCACACTTTGCACTTTGGCCGGGGCCAGGTTTGAACTCACTACCCTCAGTATATGGGGCCGGTGCCCTACCCACAGAACCACAGGCACGGCCCCCTCAGGGTTGTTTTGATTTGCATTTCTCTGATGATTATGTGAATTCATATGCCTATGAAACCTGAAACCACAACCACAGTTCAGATATAGAATGTTTTCATCACCCCCAAAAGATCTCTGTTCTCCTTCTGACACGCATATTCCCTCCCACTTTTAAAGTGATCCCCAAGTGGATTGTCTCCTGCAGGGATGTTTACCCCCAAAGCAGCCCCCTCTCCTGGCTGTCCTGTGTGAAGTACACTGCCAGTGATCAACTTGGACTTCAGATTCTTTTAGAAGTGAACCTGATTCAGACCCTATGTCCTAAGTGGTTCCCATGAAATGCCTCTTGCTTGGCTAGAGGTGAGTTGAAAGCATCTTCCCCTCCTCTTTGGAGGATGGGAGGTGAGCTGGGATCAAACCAAACACTCTGACCACTTAGCTCTTTTAGAAGGTCTCTTATGCTCCCAGCATGGATTCTTACCATCTCTATGGAATGTCAGGATATAGAGCATCTGTGATGGTATTTTGGTCATCAGGGCCTGAGCTTACACCTCTAGTCAGCAGTAAGAGTCTTGTTTAGTATCTTCCTCCAACAAGCACTACCAATGGACTAGCAGGTGTCACCAGTAAGTCTGCAACTTACAAATACCCAGTGTTAATTAACAGTTTGCCATTACTGCATCCATCCTTCTTCCACACACATATAGATTTGTATTTTTAAATAATGTTGTTTGCATAGTCTAATTTTTCAATAATATTGTGAAATAAATATTCTTCTATAAGTTTACATGCTATATCAATTAGTTAGGTTGTTTCTAATTTTTCAGAGATTGGCATAAATATTGCCAATGTATATCCCTACAGGTATATCTTTGGGTACATTATTTCCTTAGAATAAATTTCTAAAAGTGGCATTTCTGTGTTGTGTTGCCTTTTTACCCTCTGGCAAGGTTGCACATTCTCACCTGCAAGATATAAAACAACTTTTCCTAAACCTGCTGGTCAGCACTGCAAATTATCATGCTGTTTGCTGTTCTGATAGAAGGTTCTCAGTATGTTATTCTTTTCCTTGGTACTTCTTTGACTACTCCTGAGGTTGAATATTTTTTCACGTGCTTATTGTTTGACCTGGTGAGACACATTTCTAATAAACACAATTCCACCCTTCATTTGTCCTTCCCACTGCACCCTTGCCCCCACCAAACTGGCAGGAGAGTTACCATCTGCGTTGGATTTATAGGAATTTGGTTAGCAGTAAAAAAGGATCAATTAAGAAAAGTCTAAAATAACCTTTGCTCTGATATTTACATTTCATGCAATGGAACTAAAAGCAGTGACTTGTGGGTTTCTCTTTCACAGGATAGTTGAGGCTGATTCATCCTTGTCACCATTGTCTGGTTCCACTTCTCTTTTTCAGGGTCTCAGTGCCTGAGTCCTGGGCCAAATTTACAGACGATAATATTCTCCGCTCCCAGAGTGAACGGGCTGCCTCTGCTAAGCTGAGGGACGATATTAAAAACCTCCTGGTTGTGACTGCCAATGAGATGTGGAATCAGTTCAACAAAGTGAACTTGTCTTTCACCAATCGCATTGCTGAGACTGCAGACGCTAAGAATAAGATTCAGGTTCACTTAGCCAAGGTAAATACCTCACCGGGAGTACCTCTTAGCTGACCCGGTGCCCTGGGACCACAAATCTCTCACCACTCCTAGAAAGACACCGTAAGGCACATGACCTCCTGGACATTCAGAGCAAGAAAAATTAAAAACAGTACAAAGCATACCATTTATCTCAGCCAGGTAGCCAGGTGTCAAAGTGAAATTGGAAGCCACTGGTGTCTGGAACACAAAGAAAGCACTATGCAATGAAAGATCCTTAGTTTTTAATAGAAACAAAAATATTATTATTAAAGTTTAATGAATCACTGTATATAACTAGAAAGTAAATTTATTATTAGAACATATGGTAGAAATGTTTTCTGTTAAATTATTTCAGACCCTTTTCCTGAAATACAACACTAAGTACAGGAAACTCTTAGGTAATTGAAGGTGTTTCTGATATTGAAAAATTTTAAATGCTCTACGCCTAAGAGTTTTGCAGTGACAGTGGAATGAAGGATTCAAGCAGAATCCTTTGTTTCAAGTTCAATAAGGGGCTCTTCCTTCACTTAGTGTCAGTCTTGTGGCTCTTATTATTTCTGTGGATTATGCTGATGCTTTTTTATTTCAGGATATTAGGGGTACACCTATTTTGTTCACAAACTTTGTTTTTGTACAGATTGAGTCACAGTTATACATGTGAGTGTGCCCTTCACCCAGACAGTGTGCCCTGTACCCAGTCGGTACCCACCTCCACCTGCCTCTGCCCCCAGCTTTATCGCCATTGACATATCTAATTCCATATGTGCACTTAACAGTTGATTGCCTAGTTCCAATTTGGTTGTGAGTACACATGTTGTTTCTCCAACTTGTGATGTTTCACTCAGAAGAATGGTTTCCAGCTCCCTCTAGGTTGTCCAAAAAGCTACTAGATTCATCACTTTTTATGGCTGAGTAGTACTCCTAGTAAGCATGTACCACATTTTATTAATCCATTCATGTGTTGGTGGGCACTTGAGTTGTTTCTACATCTTTTCAATTGTGAATTGTGAGGCCATGAACATTTAAGTGCACGTGTCCTTTTTATAACACAATCTTTTCTCTTTGGGTGTATACCAAGCAGTTGAACTGTCAGCCATCCTGCTCTAAGCTAATGTTACCCAGGCTGCAGT
The DNA here is from genome assembly GCA_963573935.1 of Arctocebus calabarensis. NCBI lineage: Eukaryota > Metazoa > Chordata > Mammalia > Primates > Lorisidae > Arctocebus > Arctocebus calabarensis. The sequence goes on from CAUYON010170722.1 coordinate 25,480, forward strand.
GAGGGACCTTTCATCCTATGATGTCTTCTTTAGGCAACAAGTATTAGTTGAGTCAGACAGTGTGCTACATTCTATGAAGGGCAGAGAGAAATGGAAAATGTTTTTCTTCCCAAGAAACTTATGTTTGTGGAGAAGAGATGCTTGCTTGCATATGAAAAGCTCATGAACAATTCATATTAGCAATAGAAAACTGCAAATCATGACTGCCAAATAACAAATACAGAAAGTGTTTCCAGGGTTTGGAGAGAGTACTGAACATTCTGGACGGGGTGACATCTTGAACACAAAGCCTTGGGAGGTAGCAAACCCAAGGTCAAGTTCAGGTCTGTATTGAGAAGGGTGTGTGGCAGGTATGGGTGCTTTGTGTTCTGGGAGAGATCTTTGGACAAGTCAGTTGGACAAAGTTGTAGAAGAAATTGATGGGAAGGTTAATGGGGTTGGGTGTCATCCCTTGGGTACTAAGCAGCCGTTCTGAAGGCCTGTTGGAATGCTGATGTGATTAAAGTTCCTCTTTCAACAAATTTTTATTTATTACTGTTAGTTTTCAGGGTTGCCACAATGCAAAGTGCCACAAAATTAACTCCTGTTTTGGTAGGCTGTCAGTCTAGGGCTGAGGTGCTGGAGGGTGGGCTTGCTCTGATGCCTCTCTCCTCCCTGGGTTTTCAGATCATCTTCCCTCTGTGTCTGTCCATGTTTCTTCAGCTTGTAAAGACATCAGTTTTATTGGATTAGGGCCCACTCTACTGAGACATTTTAACTTAATCACCTCAATAGAGACCCTGTCTCCAAATATGGTCACGTTCTGAGGTTTGAGGTTTAGAACTTCAGCATATGAATTTGGAGAGGGGGCATGATTCAGCTCATAACAAGCATATTCAAGGTTCTGTGCTAGGCATGGGGGCTGTACACAGGTGACTATCACACTGATCTTGCCCTTACATGTCTTAGAGTCAGACAACATGTGCACATAGGAAATGGCAGGTTGCAATGGCAAGTGTGCAAGAAGAGCCCTTGGGACACAGATCCAGTGTTAACTTTCTCTAGTAGAAGGAGCAGCTGTTTACATGGGCAGGAGACAGGGATGTCTTCCTGGGGGGGAGCATCTGGAGGCAGCCTTGGCGGTAGGACAATTTGTAGCAGTTGTTGAAAGCTTGAGGGAGACGGCCAAGCTTAAGTGGCAGGTTGAAGAGTATCTGGAAGACACAAGTGGGTGCTCAGTATGAGTGGTCACGTGAAGTCTCGGTGCGGGAGAAGGGAGGCAGCAGAGAAGCTGCCCAGGGACACTGGAGGTGAATGGAGGTGAATAAGGGGTAGTTAGAAAGGCAGGGAGTTAGGACAGCAGGTATCTGGAGAAAGTAAGCAAACTGAGGGTTTCAAGGAGTGGGAGGTGTTGGAGAGGCCTCCCCGTGGGCTTTGAGAGTACACTTTCACGACAGCAACTCAGGCCAAACGTGGGGAAGTGGGCAGATGGCACAGCATGGCGAGTCCATCGGTCAGTGAACATGGCAAAGGGATGACAGAGGACCCAACTGAGGCTGGACGGGATAGTGGTAGTGAAGCATGATTTGGTGAAACTTGGGCATGTCTCCAGGCCGCAGGAAAGGAGCTGAGGAAGAGGGACAGTAACTGGAGGATGTGGCTATGGGAATGCAGGGATCAAGGTCCCGGAGGAGGGAGAGTTTCTAATGTGTGGGACAGGGACTCTGTGTAGAGAAGGAGGAACCAGGGTAGGCCACTAATTATGCAAATTGGGGGAACCAATTTTATTTAAAAAAACATACAAAACCAGAAACACAAAACTGCCTGTGCTCCCTTGCAAGCAAGGCACCCTGAAGATGAAACCTGGTTAGCTTCTGGGTAGACCATTCACTAGGAAGAGGACAGCTCTCTTAAGTTGGTAGGAAGTGAGAGCCAGAGGATAGAGAGGCAGGGACATGCTGAGGCGAGGAGAGAGGTTGGGGCCCCTCAGACCTCATGGCCTCACTTTGATCAGAGTTACACACAGATGTGTGCTGGTGAATAAGTAACAGCTTCTGGTCTGGGCTGAGATAGGGGAGCCCTGATTTGTAGGATCTACCAGTTTCTATGCTGCAAATACTCCCCTGCTGGCTGATTTCAAGCTATACACACGAGGCCATTGAACCTCGGCTACAGACCGAGGCTGTAGTCAGCTCTCTGCAACATCACAGGTGCCCTGGGCAGGGCTGGGCAGGAGCCAGGCTCTGGGAGGAGGAGGCTTGTGTTGGCACCTGACTGTGGGCAGGCAGGATGCAGGTTGTTGAAGGGGCAATGCTACAGCCTCAGACATTTGCTCCTCTTTGTCACAGACCCTGAAGGAGATTTTCCAGACTGAAATGACCATAGAATCCATCAAGAAGGCTATCAAGGACAAGACTGTCTTCCTGAAGGTGGCTCAGACCAGACTGGACGAGCGTACGAGGAGGCCGAACATAGAGCTCTGCAGAGACATGGCCCAGCTGCGGTGAGCCGGCGGGGAGTGGGGGACACGCGGGCTCAGTCTGGCTCACCCTCTAGCCTGACTGCTGCTCTGAGCTCTCCCGAAAGGTGCTTTCTGCCAACACGTGTCATAGAAGGGCCTTTTTTGAAAGTGTTGGCGATGGGTACGACTTTGAGTTTGGGACGATGAAAAAGCCCTAGAGGTGGACTGTGACAGTGGCTGCCACTGTGTGAATGGAGATAATGCCAATGACTTGCGCACTTGGGAGAATGAAACTGAGGCTCAGGGAGCAGATCGTGATCGCAGAACACCCTACACAGACAATGCATGTGGTCGGACAATTAAGTTTGAGAACGCATCCTAGAAAACGTGCTAAGTATTTCATTGCTAAATATCACTACCATCACCAGATGGCCAACGGGAGTACTTAGAAGGTGACCGTAGTGATTCAGCAGTGAGGTATGTCAGACCTCGTACAATGACAGCTCTGATGGCCATTTCAGAAAAAGAGTTCCAATACTGCTTTCAAGGGTGGCCAGGGCTCTGGCAGACGTACACAGCTTCCTGAGGGGAGTACTTCAAAGGTGACCAGAGTGATGTTCAGCCTTGAGGCAGGAAGCATTTTTTTAGGGTGAGTTCACATATTTAGTTGTCAGACCTCATGCACGTTGTCTGTGTTGGGTGCTATGAAGCCATGCTTTAGAATGTATATACATGGGCAGTTTCTCCCAGGGGAGTTGTCTCGGCCATAGCCAGGTAGGAGGTCACCCAGGCTGCATGATTGTCAGAGTGGGCTCCATAGAACCCCTTTGACTCCCAGGTCATTATTCAGGATTAGACCACTCTGTGCTGTAGAGGCTGGACGCCCCCCACCTGATGTGCACATCTGCTTCAGAAGAACCCAGCAGTGAGAGCACAGCTATTTGGCCCCTTAGCATTAGATCATGATTTATGATTTATGCATAAATTATTAGAAGCTAAGCTTGACATTTTAGTTGCCAAAAATTTCTGCTGAGTCATCAAAAGCCCAGATGGGGACACATGAATTCTTTAGGCTGCTGTGAAACACACACTGTGTTGCTTTTTAAAAGGGTTTTGAGTGGTGGTCTCCTACCACTTTGGAGTTACCACACAATGAGGCATTCACAGTTTCTCTGAGAAGCTGAATGACTTTTACTCTTTTTTTTCCTTTTCCTGGCCAAACGGAATTTGCTTTTTTTTTTTAACTTCCTGCCAACTTTATAGTATGTCTAGCTTCTCTGCTCCTTTAATGACTTTTGGACAAAACATACTTTTGTTCCTGTCAAGATTTCTTGTTAAAATGTTCTCCTTCAAAATATTTAAGATTATTATTGGGGGAGGGAGTTATTTTCCTTCTTAAATGGATCATTCTGAAAGCAAGTCTTTGGATGTCTACATTAAGAAGAAAAATAAAGATCATAAACTCAGAGTTGTGAGAACTGAGAAAAATTGCTCTTTTCACTTCAAGATTTGTATTTTCATTTGAAATGTTCTAAACAGATTCTTTCAAAACTGATTCTAAACATTCTTGGCATCTTTGGTGGCAGGCCAAGACCGGCCTCTGCTTTACTTAAATAATCTTCATATTTAAAAAAAAAGAAAAGCTATAGTAGCTTTATTTGTATTTGAATGTAAAATGTTTTTCAGTTTTATAATTCTAAAAAGAAATGAGTGGCTTCAGCAGAATAGCGGTCTGCCTTTAGCCAAGAACAGGAAAACCAGAGTAAAATGTGGCCTTGTGGATGGTGAAAATATATTTCCAACAGCTAAAGTTGGGGGAAGTGCAATGTTTCTTAGCCATGTTCATGTGCAGGCAGTGTGAAGAAAAGGATTCTCCCTGTCTGTGTTCTATGTTTCTTGAATTCTTTTTTTTTAACATTGATATTTTAACATGTATATTTTCAGGCACTCCCTCCCGGATAAATTTTCCATTAGTCTAGATTTTAGTTAAACGGAATAAAGACTCGTATATCATCCTGCTCCATTTCCTACATTGGGGGTCAGGGAAGGTGGGACATGAGAGGCAGGGGCCTGGCGTAGTTATAAACAACCTGCTGTCAGATAACTCGTCACCAGGCATCTGCAGCAGCCTTGCCCAGCATCTGTTTCTTTTCCAGTGATATTGCTTGCCTTGGGATCCTTAAAAAGGGCTTTCTTTTTAGTCCAACTTGATTTAAACAATAACAAAAAAATATGCTTTCAGATGAGTTCTCGGATTTTGTGTTTATGATCCCCCAAATGAAACTATAGTGCTTAAATTTAAATCCTTCCCTTTCCCCTTTGAGGGAAGGAAATAGTCCAGTTTGTAAGATGAAGAGAGATACCTGCGTGGCCATATTCCAGCTCCTGGGTGTCGCTCCCCCGGGGCTGTGTGGGGCCTTCACCAGCACCTCCGTCTTCTCAGGCTGGCTGCAGGTTAGAAGCAGATGGCTCTGGGCTCCTTCCTGTCTTTGCTTCCCTCTTATCCCCTTGGGTCTCGTTCTTGGGCTCAAATCTTGGCAGCTCCCACCTCCCCAAAAGGACTACCTCCTTCACCTTGGACATGTAAGTTGGTCTTCATTTAATGAGTCTTTTTTGCACACAAAACATTGTGCAGACACCCCTCTGGGCAAGGCTCCTTTGGGTGGATGCTGCTCCTGAGTGTCTATGATCTGCAGGGCAGATGCAGTAAGTGGGCAGTCACCACGCCTGAGTGCTGCACAAGGCTGCGTCCTCTTGGAATACCCAACATCCCGCAGCAGCTAGCCCAAGGCAAAGGGAGGGACTCCCCGAAGAAGTGTCAGTTCACCTGGGATTTGATGATGGCATAAATTAGTGGGATGAAGTTCAGGGTTAGAGTGTTCTGAGCTGTGGGGACAGCAAGAGTGACATCCTTGAGGTCAGAGAAGGACATGTGCAGAGTGGAGCGGGCAGTGGTGTGGCACTTCGGAAGACAGGCATAGCAGGATTTTATGACTGAAGGACATAGGGATACAAGGAAGAGGGCAGGGGCAACAAAGATCAGCTGGTTTCTGGTTCCAGCATGGGTAGAAGGATGCTGTCATCACCTGAGATGGGACGTGAAGGTGGCCTGGGGTACCAGTGCTCACCAGCTTCAGAGCCCTGGGCCATGGAGCCCTGGCTGGTGTGTCCACCTAAGAGAGTAAGCCCAGGAGGTGGGCATGGCAGAGTGGTCCTGGGGAGTTTCCAAACCCTCCTCATTTGATTGCTGAGCTCTCTGAGTGAGATGTGGAGGCCTTGGCCCTGGGGTGAGGGTGTTCATCAGTGGGACCCTTCACATAACCCCTCTAAAAGGTCAACATTAGATTTATGTATTTCTTTCTGGCTTTAAGAGTGGTATCTGTTCATCGTAGGAAATTTAGAAAATCTAGAAAATGAAATTAAAAAACAAAACTTGGATTCCCTAGGCACACAGGGAAAACCAGTGTTAGCATTCTGTCATCCTTGCCCCCAGGCACATTCCCAAAATTGCCATCATGCTGCATAGAGAGTTTTAAAACCTGATATTTTTTCAACTAGCTTTATATTGTGTTTCTTTCCCATAGCGAGTTATAAATTCCGTTTTTTAAAAAAAATTACTTGCAGTGTGCGTTTTCTAGACATTAGTGCTGTTTCCTTTTGTTCTGTCATAATCCTACTCAATATTAGATGGAGGACAGGGCAGCCAGTTAAATTAGGATTTCTGACAATTAATGAATAATGTTTTTGCTTAAGTATGTCCCAAATATTACATGGAATACTTGTACTAAAAATATCCATTCTAGATAAAAATGCTTGTGCTGAATATGAATCAGCGATAAAAAGGAAGGAAATTCTAACACGTGCTACAATGGGGATCAACCTTGAGGGTGCTGTCCTGAGTGAAACCAGCCGGTCACAAGGATGATGCTATAATACTGTGTGATCACACTGATATGAGGGACTCGGAGTAGTTGAGTTCCTAGGGAAAGAAAGGAGGATGGTTGCCAGGGGCTGGGGGACAGGTCGGGGAAATGGGAAGATACTGCTTAATGGGTTCAGAGTTTCAGTTTGGTGAGGTGAAAGGGGTTCTGTGGGTGGATGATGGTGGTGGTAAGCACCGCAGTGTGGTTACACAATGCCACTGGACTGTCCATGTAAACAGTTAACATGGCAAATTGGATGTTATGTTAACACAATCAGAAAGCATCCTTGGTAAAAATTACTTGTTTATCTGAAGTTCAGATTATCTGGGGCATCCTGTGAATTGTCCAGCCACCCTGCACTGTGAGGACAACAGACAGGAATGAATGAATGAGATGGGTCTTCCCAGGGGAGTGCAGTGTGCTGACGCCAGCTTCCAGGGCCTGTGCTTCAGGCCTCTGGTCACAAGGACCCAAGAGGATGCGGACGGGAAAGGGCACCAGCTGCTTATTATGGCCACAGAGGCTCCAAATGTCCTTCTTAGCTTCCTACATAACCAGGCCTGGTCACAAGCTCACATGCGCCTGTGCTGGTGGAGAAGGCAACTCGCCCCTCAGGGCTGGACTTCTTAGTCTGTAAGCAAGGAGCCGGGCATGATGACCTCTCCAGTATTTGAGTTCTGTGAAGTATAAAATTGCTTTGGTATGATGATTTTGACATGGTCCTGGTATTTTTGTTTTTGTTTTTTTCTTTTTATGCAGTTTTTGACCAGGGCTGGGTTTGAACCCATCACCTCCAGTATATGGAGCCAGCACCCTACTCCTTTGAGCCACAGGTGCCACCCCTGGTATTTTTCTATAATCATGAAATCCTTTTCTTTCTCCCGGAATATCCATATCCCTGTTTGTGGTTATCATTCTCTTTATATTTCTGTATATTTTAATTCATTTCATGTCCTCATCATCTGCTGATAAATGAACTCCAAAGCAAAGAAAACTTTAGCTTTGCATCACTGGTTGAACTTGATGTACTTGGAGTTGTGTTTGCAACTGACCTGAGTCAGGATGCTGATGGGGAGTCCCCCCAAAACTCTAAGGGAGGGATTAAACTCCTTGTACCTCCCTCTTCTGTTAAGGGGGAATAACCACAGTATCTTCTTCATACTGATGTTGTGAAGATTAAACTGTCTGGTAACGTAAAGCACTTAGAATAGTATATACCACACATACATATGGTAGGGTAGTCAATAAGTGAGTTGCCATTATCACCGTTCTACTGTCTTTTTATAACTTCCTTCCTATTCTTTCTCTTGAGTGCCACATGGTCACATCCATTGCATATTATTGGCCAAATCAGTGGGTAAAGGGAACCTTAGCTTAACTGCTCTTTGAGAAGCTTAAGACTTTCTAAATACGAACACAATGGAAGAAAACCCAAAGGAAAAGAGAAAGCTTTACTTTAATAAACATCAAAATCTTATATCATCAACAAAAGTAAAAGGCAAACAAGAAATTAAGGAAAACATCTGCCCCAAGCATTACAGACAAAAAGGAAAAAAAAAATGAATAAGCATCACTGAGGAGCCCAGAGCAGAGAGTAAAGGCAGACGGGGGAGCCCCAGCAGAAGGGTGGCCGGAGGCAGACGGGGGGGGGGCCCCAGCAGAAGGGTGGCCGGAGGCAGGGAGCCACAGCTCACACAAGAAATGCCAAATGGCCAGCAGACCTGTGGGAAAGGTCCATTAATAATGAAAGAATTGAAAGTTAAAACAGTGTTGATTAAAATAATTGGGAAAGGGGCGGCTCCTGTGGCTCAGCGAGTAGGGCGCCGGCCCCATATACCGAAGGTGGCGGGTTCAAGCCCTGCCCTCGGCCGAACTGCAAAACAAAAAAATAGCCGGGCGCTGTGGCGGGCGCCTGTAGTCCCAGCTGCTAGGGAGGCTGAGGCAAGAGAATTGCTTAAGCCCAAGAGCTGGAGGTTGCTGTGAGCAGTGTGACGCCACGGCACTCTACCCAGGGCGATAAAGTGAGACTCTGTCTCTACAAAAAAAAAATAAAATAAAATAAAATAAAATAAATAAAAATAATTGGGAAAGGACATGCCAGATTTTTCCATGAAATGGTACCTTTGATTCCTTTTGGTCTTAACCAGAAACACATGTAACGTGTTTTCATTGCCACAACACAGTCAGCACTGCAACTTATCTCACGGTTTATGCGGCTGAGTTCACACATTACCATTTTTACATTGTTTTAAGTTTTTGACAAATACAAATACATATACTCTGTACCTGAAGGCATTACCTTGGGATATTGCTGGCGGGAGGGCTGTTATAGCTGTTATACTTTGAGAAGAACTCCTACCCACTACCACCCACCAGGATATGTTAACAGATTGGGCTGAATTCTAGCTTTTGGAAAAAACTCAATGTCTCTCTCTTCCCAACCATAAAAACAATTTTCAAGGATAAAAGAAATGAAAACAAATATAGCTAAGTTTTGATTTTTTTATTTTTACTATTTAAAAAATATCAAATGTTTAAAATTTTTTCCTCCTCTTAAAATATACCATTTAATATACGTATACATGGGAATACATATATATGTGTATATGTGTGTGTGTGTGTGTGTGTGTGTGAAGATTTGCTGGTGTCCCAAGAATATGCTTAGTTTGTCCTTTGGATTATGAGGGGTTTGAATGGACGCGGCCTGGCATGGTAGTAGAATCACGCACAGGCGTTGCTTCCTTTGCTAGATAAAGGTGTGACCGTGTGCTGCTGGGGCCCCGTGTGCTGCCTGGCACACAGCTGTGTCTCCAGTTAGCATCAGCAGCTACATCTGCCCCTAATTCAAGCTGTGGGAGTGTGGCCTCTGCTATCCTAACAGTGTCATTCCTTCACGCAGCCTTGTCAACGAGGTATACGAGGTAGATGACACCATCCAGACCCTGCAGCAGCGCCTGAGGGACGCAGAGGACACCTTGCAGCTGCTGGTGCACAACAAGGCCACACTGGAGCACGACCTGGCCGTCAAGGCCAATTCCCTGTACATTGACCAGGAGAAGTGCATGAGCATGCGGCGGAGCTTCCCCACCACCCTGCGGCTGGTGGGCTACTGCTAGCGACCCACCCCGGCAGGTGTGAGCGTTGGAATGGAGTGCAAATGTATCCCCTCATTAAAGGATTGGATGATGGGAACGTACCAACCTCCTATCCCAGAAAGCCTTTCTGTTTGTTCCTGTACTATAGTTTTCTGCTATTTACTAAGCACCTGGGTTATGGGAAGGATACAAAGAAATTATCCATCTAATAGAAAAAGTAAACAGGATAGTTGCTATTATTCTTGTTCTTTTGTGTATGACATGAATGCACTGCATTCGCTCTTAAGCCGTGGGAAGCACAAACAAGATGGATTTCTGGCTATGCCTTAAAGCAGCGGCCCCTAACCTTTTTGGCATAAGGAAATGGTTTCATGGTAGACACTTTTCCGTGGAGTGGCAGGGACTTTAGATTGTCATAGGAGCGCACAGCCTAGAGTTTGCAACACCTTTGGAAACACCTTTAAAATTTCCTCAGGATTTAATATTTTCCGCAGTTTCCAGGAGAGTTTGCACTCCTGTCTGGCAGGGCGTGGAGGGTAGTGATGTGAGTGATGGGCGATGGCTGTAAATACAGATGAAACTTCAATCTCTCATCCACCGCTCACCTCCTGCTGTGCACCCTGGTTCCTAAAGGCCACAGACCAGACACTGGATACCAGCCTGCAGCCCAGGTGTTGGGGACCTCAGCCTTACAGGGTTCACAGTGGGACGTGGTAGTTGGGATAGTTTGAGCAAAAATAGAGGTAGAGAAATATAGAGTACACTTGAAACAATACTAGGCAGACGAGTAGGGTGTACATGAGGAAATGCAGCTGCCTGAACAGATGGCCCTCCACTCCAGGCTCAGGGGCCTGGAGCCACTAGCACCTCTGAGCAGGGCAATGGCTTAATGAAAGCAATGCTGACAATGGAAGTCTGAACTGGAGACACGGGAACAAAGAGAGCAGACTTACTATGACAAGTTATCAGGCCCTGGGAGCTCTTACAGCACAAGGGGCCCGGGCAGACGGAGGTGTGGTTGTTAGATGGGCTGGAAAATAGGACCCTGCTCACATTCCAGGAGATCTCTGGCCTCCACACGATCATTAGGGGTTTTTTTTGTAGTTTTTGGCTGGGGCTGGGTTTGAACCCACCACCTCCGGCATATGGGGCCGGCGCCCTACTCAATGAGCCACAGGCCCTGTCCTTTTTTTTTTTTTTCAGTTTTTGGCCAGGGCTGGGTTTGAACCCACCACCTCCGGAATATGGGGCCAGTGCCCTCCTCCTTTGAGCCACAGGCGCTGCCCTATTATTAGTTTTTTTTAAGAACTATTTTTCTATATTTACAAATGAAAAACATTTTCATGGCATACATTTTGAAAAATAGAGAAAACATACACATAAACTCCTGAAAAAAAATCTCAAAAATCACTCTTTATCATAACACCTGGAAGTAACAGCTGAGGCCTGTCTGTATTTCCTTGTTTATTCTTTTTTTTTTTTTTTTTTTGCTGTGACTATGTGTGTATGATATTTATTATATTTACATACACAGGTAAAATGTAGTGTTTATGTTCATTACAAAGATAAATGAATAATATTTATATTTTATGCAATAACATATCTGACATCCTACTATGGACTTACCACCTTCTTTCTCCTATTCAGACATTAGACATGGGTCTCCATGTCTTTCATTAACTGCAGCAGCAGCTTGGGAAATTCTTCCTTTCTATGTCCAAAGACAATAAATGCCACTTGTGGGAATTTGTGAACATACAGACAAGCAAAAGAAGAAGACCAAAACCTTCTTATATTTCTAAACTAACTAGATATTTTCTTTTTTCTTTCTTTCTTTTTTTTTTTTTTAATCATCCTCCTTCCCCCACCCCATGCTTCTGCCTTGGACTCTACCATCTACTTCTAATACATGATTGCTTGCCGTACTCTCAGTAAGTATCACCCTTCTTCCCCTCACCCCCCATCTCATTCTGCCCTGGACTCTACCAGGTACTCCTAAAGGGTGACTGGTTGTCCTAGTCTCAGTTGGTAACACCTTCCCCTCCCCGTACTGCCTTGGACTCTACCAAGTACTAATTGGTGATTGGTTTAGTCTCAGTTGGTATCCTTTTGCTCCTCCCTTCCCACTTCTGCCTTGGACTCTACCAACTACTCCTAATGGGTGGTTGGTTGACCTAGCCTCCCTTGGCATCACTGTTCTTCCCCCAACCCCTTCTGCCTTGGACTCTAAAAATTGTTTCCAATGGGTGATTGGTTTAGTCTCAGTTGGTATCACCCTACTTCCCCCACCCCCTGTTTCTGCCTTGGACTCTACCAATACTCCTAACGGGTGATTGGTTGTCTTAGTCTCATTTGGTATCACCCTTCTTCTCCTACCCTTCTGCCATGGACTCTACCAGCTACTTGGTTTAGTCTCAGTTGGGTTCACCATTCTTTCACCCACCTGCTTCTGCCTTGGACTCTACCAACTACTCTTAATGGGTGATTGGTTTTGGCTCAGTTGGTATCACCCATCTTTGACCTCACTCTAACTAAATATTTTCATAGGATCAATTTTTATTTCTGTATTTTCCTATCATAAATGAATTCACACTAAATAAAAGGACTTACCAAGTCCAATGTGGCAGATAAAATCCTCAGCACCTCAACTCAATTTTTCTCTTTCCACCTAACAACATAAAGTCTTTCCACGTCAGAAAGCATCACAATTTCATTTAAGTGGCTTTTTACCATTTTATTGTATTGAGCTTTCGGAGTTTCCTATAACCCCATTCCTCATTATTGGATATTTATTTTGTATCTGACTCTTTTCTGTCATAAACACCAGTCTTACTAGCTGAAAGTTTGGAAACACCTTTAATATTTTCCTTAGGATTAGTTCCTAGATATAGAATTGTTAGATTAAAATTCAAGCACATTTTATAAAAAGCTTTTGCAATGTGTTGCCAAATTGCCCTCCCGAAAGTCTGGGTTACTCTTCACTCCCCCAGCAGTGTCTGAGAGGTTGTCTTTCTGCATCCTTGATAACCCTGGGTTGGCTTTTTTACCACAGATACTGTAAGATAATATAACATATGTATGTCTTACAGCTTTGTCATCCGATTGCTTCTTGGCGATTAGTGAAGTAGAGCAATTCCCACTAGATGTTTGTATTCTGTGAATTGCCTATTCCTATTATATGCCTATTTCCACCTCCCCAAGGGTTTACTTTTTTAAAAAAAATTCCTATTTTAAGAGTTCCTTGTATACTCATCAGATGATGCTTTTATCATATGTACTGAACACATGATCCTTTATGTCCTTGCCTGACATTTTGTCCTGGTTTTTCAAAGTACATAAGTCATGACATCCACAAATTTCCTATGTGTTGATGCCTTTGGAGTTATGCCTGTTAGGCACTTTCTCACCCCAAGATTCTTTATCTGCAATTTCTTCTAATTCTTCAATAATTACTAAATAGTTAACAACATTTAGCCATCCGGAGTTATTTTGAGATGGCATAGACAGTGTGCTAGCTTTGAATCTGTTTGGAGTGGGAGGTCCGAGGTAGGAAGACGACGAGAGTCACGGGGAAAGATTTTCTCTCTTTTTCTCTAATGTTTCTCGCTCTGTTCGTGTCTGTCTCTCTCATTAGCATTTCTCCCTGTATCTTCGTGTTCTCCTGGTTCCACCTTCACCACTGCTATTAACCCCAACGTCCACTTCTCTCTTTCCCTTTGTCTTAAAAGGATTTTTAGACCTTGCTTAGTCAATTTCACAGACTCATCCCAAGTGCTGGCAGAGTGGACCAACAGACAATAAGCTCTTCCTAGGTTATGTTTGCGGTTTCTGTATGTTAATTTAGAAATGAAATTGTAGCGTTTTTCATTTTCCATTTGTTTCTAGTGAAAACAAAGATGTATAAATGCCACGAAAATATTTAGTGATTAGAATAATCAAATGTTGGTAGTGATAATTTTTTAGATTATTTATGATGTGTTTGGGAGAAAGCCCTTCTACCTTTTCTTCCATAAATTGCCTTTTTTTTTTTTTTTTTGTAGAGACAGAGTCTCACTTTATTGCCCTGGGTAGAGTGCCGTGGCGTCACACTGCTCACAGCAACCTCCAGCTCTTGGGCTTAAGCGATTCTCTTGCCTCAGCCTCCCTAGCAGCTGGGACTTCAGGCGCCCGCCACGGTGCCTTTTTTTTTTTTTTTGAGGAATATATGCTTATGCAGTCCTTTTCTTAAGCATGTGTTCTTGGCATTACAAGACTAGATGGAAAGAAAATGTAGTTCAGATATAGAAAAAGGCTAGTTTTCTTGTTATTTTGGTAAACTGTGGGCAAGGCTAAATTCCACAAATAAACATCTGGTTTCTAGTCTAAAATGTTGCAGCTACTTTAGGAGGGCAAATACTCTAAGGCTGACGCCCTGTGAACAGCCAACCCTCAGGAAACAGGATCCTGTTTGAGAATCTCAGGCCTCCAAATATTGGCACATGATCTGCCTTTATTTATTTAGGCTCAACTATCTTTAATATTTTGTATTTTTAAGAAGGGTCTCTGGAGGGTCAAAGGCTTCCACTAACCCAAGCATCATTCAGATTTAGAAATGTGTGTAATTGCTCTTAAATAGCCGAGTCGCCTCCAATTTTAGTAATTTCATTTATGTCTCTGGAAAGTGTTGTCATAAACCTGGCACTTTTGAGTCCTGAGCTCATTCTGTAAATAGCTGAAGTGTGGGGTCTGGTTTTAGGTTATAATTTTTGTTGTCACCTAAAACAGAGATGGGTCCCTTGCCTTGGTTTGCAGGGCTAACCCAAACACAGAGGGGAGGTTGGTGCTGCTTGCCATTGTGCCCCAGGGCCTCCCTTTACAGGCTCCCCATGTTTAGCTCTGGCCCTGGACTCTTTCCAGCAGGTCTGGATCCCCCATGCCACCAACTGCCAAGTGTGCAGAGTGCACTGATGGTATTTTGTGAGCCCTATGTTAAGGTCTGTGGTCTGATGAGTATTCATGCATTCTTGGGGAGAAAGAGATAATATAGGTCTCTCCATTGGGGATGGCAAATCCGTTTCGCCTTGGCAGCCAGCCCTACCCCACCGGGTGTGCTTGTTTTTTTTTTTTTAACAAGTGAACAGTTTGTTAAGAATTAAACAAAGGTATGATGTGATACAGTATAAGCAAGACACTCAATATAGGTATAATAGTACTACTCGCACAAAAACTTGAATTTCACCTCAAAAAAAATCATAAGACAAAAGAGAAAACAATTTCACTGTTATAAGATAAGATATTTCACGCAAAGTATTAACTTTGCCCCCCCAAAGCCCAAACTCCCAACAAACAAAAAACTATCTGGGAATACTGCTATGCTAACATATTAACCACAGTATAATCATTCATAGGAAAACAGTAATTAAGCAATGAATTGAATTAAATAACAAAGTTCAAACTGTCATAAACTCATAGACCACA
>CAUYON010170724.1:0-30896 GCA_963573935.1 Arctocebus calabarensis
ACTCCAGCCTCCGGGCCCAGTCACCCCACTCCAGCCTCCGGGACCAGTCACCCCACTCCAGCCTCCAGGCTGTCACCCCACTCTAGCCTCCGGGCCCAGTCACCCCACTCCAGCCTCCGGGCCCAGTCACCCCACTCCAGCCTCCAGGCTGTCACCCACTCCAGCCTCCGGGCCCAGTCACCCCACTCCAGCCTCCAGGCTGTCACCCCACTCCAGCCTCCGGGCTGTCACCCCACTCCAGCCTCCGGGCCCAGTCACCCCACTCCAGCTCTCCGCGTTCTCAGGTGAACAAAATCTGTCCCCTGCACTCCCAGGGCAGGTGAGGAGCACACGTGTAAAACGGCTCAGTAAACCTCAGTTTACTATCGAGGACGGCGATTATGTTTTAGTAAGAAAACATTTCCGAACGGCCAGCACCACTAAACACCAGCGCAGACAAGCCACGAGGCTGCAGCAGAGCCCGGCCCATTTCCTCACGGCTTCAAGGTCACTTGCGGCCCTTAGTTTTCCCGGTAGATTTCTCTCTCCAAAAGTCCCTATTTTTAGCTGTATTCACAGGGGCACCCAGAGGCAAATATTATACAGAAACCGGCACATTCCGGTGGTGATCGCCCACACCGGCTGGACAAGACGCTCGCCTTTCTGTAGGCGACTCTGTAACTTGAGTTATGGCAGGGACGGTTTGGGAAAGCAAAGCTGTAAGGTCTCGGGTTTTTTGTCTCAAGTATCCTCAAGCATTTCAGAAGCTCCTGACAATTAATATGTTAATTATAAACCATCCTTGCACACTCAGCGCCCCTACTGTCTTGTTCCGTGGAAAATTTTTGCATGACAAAACCACTACATTAGAAGGAATAAAAATGCTTCCCTTCCCTACACCCCAGTCTTCAAACTTGTGCCCGTTCCTAACCAGACATGTCCAGTTCCCAAGAGTGAGGGGTCATTTCTTCTGCCAAAGTCAAACACATCAGGAAATGTGGAAACCAATTTCTTGTTTTCTTCCCTTTTCCAAGGCGAACCTTTCCTCTGTCTGGGGCTAAATTTCTCAAATCACTTACATTTCGCCTTCTTCCTCCACCAGAGCAGGTTGCCCCAGTCGCGCTGCAGCCCCCCCCTGTGCCCCATGCCCCCTTGCTCTGGCATCCTCTGTCTCTGAGGAGCGCCTGGCAGGTATTTGAGCCCAAATTATCTAGGTCACTGCAATCCTGTGTTCCCAGGATTTGAGTTGTAGCTTTGAAATCTGAGTAAGTGTGTCAGCAATTCTTAAGGCACTAACCTTTGTGCGGTTTGTACCAAGCAGAATGGAGAGCGGGGTGAGTTTTAATCACCGCCAGCTTTAATCTCCACCGTCTGAACCCTCGCACGCTCCGCTGTGCCCCAGCCAGCATCCTGCTTCCTGAGCAAGGTGGACTTGTTTTAACAGTTAATGATGCTGCGGCCTTCTCCCACCCAACAGAGACAAACCGATTCTGCATGTCATTACCACCCAGCCCTCGAGGGGAATTCTGGAACCTGCCTCTGAAAGAAACCAGTGCTTTTTCCCCGCCGTGGCTGTCACTAAATCCAGCATCCTAGATGCTGGTGCTGCAGTGATGCCAATAAGCAATCACTTTGGGGGGAATCACGTTTAAGTCACAAAAACAAGTGGTTGCACATTATCTGCGAGATGAGTTTGCCCTTCCCCTCTGGAACCTCCATGAGAGACAGGGTGGGCCAGGTTGGATGAAGAATTGCTAAGGGGTAAGTGTCTGGGGGCATGAGGAGGGCCCCACTCTATAAAAACAGTTGTTCCCAGGGGCGGGCAGGGAAGTGAGACACTTGGGCACATCAGTGGACTTGCATTCCCCCTGGAGGCACGATGCATTAATGTTTTTTCCTATCGACAAGGATATGGTTCCTAACATCTTAATGTTTTGTTCTCCTTCCTTAAGATTTCAATCCAATATTTCAGTCCACTGATCCATAAAGGCTGACCTCTCTGACTGTGTATGAGGCACTATGCCAAGCATCTTACCTGTGTCAGATTGTTTGGGCTTCAAAAAAGCCCATTTACAGGTGAGACTGAGACACAAGGAGGCCCCATAACTTGCCCAGGCGCCCAGCTGGTGAGACAGAGGGAGACCCGGTCTGGCAGCCCTGCACTGTGCTCCTAGGAAACCCAACTCTCTCCCCTGCTGCTCCTAAAATGCTCCCCAAAACATACTTCGTCTGCTCATGGACACAGCACCCTGACTCTCTTCACATGCTGAGGCCACTAGAACAGGAGTCGGACATCTGGAGCCCAGGGTCCCAGAGGGACTGATTGTCACCTGCACCAATAGGTAAGGCTGCAGGCACAGCTCGCTGCTGGAATCTCCTCTCTGAAGGTGCCTGGAATGATCCAGCGGAGTTACTGTCCTCCACCTCCCAGCCTCTGGGCCTCTGACTTTTCTCATCAACCACTATAGACTTCAGGGAAATCAGAAGTAGTTGCTCCTCGGGAAAAGGTTAGACCCTCCAGCAAGGGTACTGTGAAGGTGCAGACACCCTGAGCTAATGAACCGAGGACGGACAAATCAGATTTCCCTCCCCAGCCAGGCCTGCAGTGACCTCCAGGAATTCGCATCGTTCTGGGGATAATTGATTTGCGAGCCCTGTGACTGGAAGCAGGCCATTTTTGCCTGCAGTCCTCTAAGGGAGAGAGGAAAATGTTTCCCCATGATTTCTGCAGAGCAGTCTCAGAATAAATAAGACACGGCCGAGTAATGAAGTAATGACAGCTTTGTCTTAGTCGGTGAGAACGCCATTATGCAGGAATAATTCATGGCTCGCCACTGTCAGGCCTGTTTGCGTGATGCTTGCTGGCGAGCCAGTGGAGCAGGCCTCCGTGCAGGCCCTGACGTGCCGCACTCAATCTACTTTGGCTCCCGAAATTCGTGAGTTTACCAATTGTCACTTACCCAGCGAGCGCCCTCACTGCCTTCACTGCGAGTAGCACATCGGGAAGATGGCTTCTGTCTCCAGGACCAAGGCTATGGTCGCTGTACATGCTGACCCTAAAGCGTTGACTCAAGGCACATCGAGGTACATGAGTGCCACCATCTCTTTCCAGGAAAGGTGAAGATTTTCTTCCCTTGCAATTCATGGATGTGACAGCACATGCCATTTTGCTGAGAAGAAATGATTTGCATGATGAATTGGGAGTGTAAATGCATTTCCTTTAGCCTCTGTTGGAAACCGCTGCAGTGGAGAAACACGTCTCATTCAGAGCCCGGTC
The DNA here is from genome assembly GCA_963573935.1 of Arctocebus calabarensis. Classification (NCBI taxonomy): domain Eukaryota; kingdom Metazoa; phylum Chordata; class Mammalia; order Primates; family Lorisidae; genus Arctocebus; species Arctocebus calabarensis. Next base: position 3,257 of record CAUYON010170724.1, read on the forward strand.
TGGGGGGGGGGTCCTGCACCCCCAGAGCTGAGGCGTCACAGAGCCGTTTGTTTCACACACACATTTCTGGAGTTGGTGGCCTTTAAGAGTGACCATGGGGCCAAGCATGGTGGCTCATAGCTGTCATCCCAGCCCTTTGGGAGACTGAGGCCAGAGTTCAAGAGCAGGCTGGGCAACACAGCAAGCCCCATCTCTACAAAAAATAAACAAATAGCCGGGAGTGGTGGCCTGTGGTGCCGATAGTATCAGCGACTCAGGAGGCTGAGGCAGGAGTGTCACCAGAGCCTAGGACTAGGCCGTGATCATGCCGCCCACTCTAGCCTTGCTGACAAAGCACCACCATCTCTCAAAAAATAAAAAAAAAATAAAGACTAGAGGGAAATATTATGGTGTTTCAGGGGCAGTGATGCTAGGCAGCCTATTTACAATACTTGGACGACTTCCTTCTAAACATACCCTGACCAGCCACCAGGAGTGAGGCACCGTTTGCATAGCGTGCCAGTGGGTGTCGGTCAGGTCACTGGGCTCCTGTCAGACAGGCCCAGCTGGAGGGACCTGGGCAGCCCATGGGCTCAGCTGGCCAAGGGGCAGGGGCTGGCAGCAGATCTTGGTACGCCCGCCAATGCTGAGGCCACGCAGGCTTCTTGCTGGGGACCCCGTGGTAGAAAGGACCAGGGCTCTTTCTCCCAGAACATGGAAGGGTCACACGGAGCCCCTGGCCTGGGGCACGAGCTGCTGCCGCCGTCCTCGTCTCTTGTCAGTCCCACAGCCTGCCACATGCTCCTACCACTTCCCTCCCCGCTGCGTCTCAGGACTGTGACTGCTGGTCCAGACTCCTGCGCACAGCAAATGCTCACCCAGGTCTGTGGTTGATCGCCACCCTGCTGAGTGGAGAAGGACTCCCAGGCGTGTGCCCATCTTTATTACTCATGGTCCCTTGGAGACCTCGTACACCCCTCAAGACAACAGAAGCCTTTGGAATTCTTCGCAAAATCTGGGGATATCCCATCACCCTTGTCTGTATCCCCAGGCCACACCCTCTAGAAACCTGCCCTGGGCCCAGTCTCCATCATGGGAGGCTTCAGAAAGGCACTCGGGCATCACACAGCCCAGCCCTACCCCCCCCCCCCCCACCGCACATCACCCTTCCTCTCCACGAGGCAGAGGGCTGAGATCTATTCCAGGGTGGCCAGTGTGCGGCCACTGACTACCCACCACCTGACAGGCCCTCGGCTGAGCCCTTGGGATACGCTGAGGAATGAACACGACAAGGACCTGCCCCCACGCAGAGCTCACAGGACATATCAGGGGACAAATCAGTGGGATCTCTCAGACGGTGACAACATTACAGAGAAACCCAAGCCAGGTAATAGATATGGAGAGATGGGGAAAGGTGCCACTCTGTCAGCTTCTCAGGTGAGCCGAAGCCAGAGACCCATGGGAATTCTGCAGCGGGAGGGCAGAGGTCCTTGATGCACCTAATGATCAGTGGGACAGTAGCAGGGGCGTCACAGGCCGGGCAGCCACAGCAAACAAAGGCCCACAGCACAGCGGGGAGTCCTCTGGCTCATTCAGCCTTTTACACAGATTCTGAGTATTAGACAAGAAAGGCTGTTTCCACTGCCCAGGATTAAATCTCCAAGTATGTGGCAATATTAGACCTCCCGTGGGCCACTGATGCCACTAAGTTGTTTCTGTAAATCTTCCTGCAGTGTCTTTTCACAAGGAGAAAAGAGGGGAGGACTTAGGGGGAGAGAGGAGGGGCCCTGCTCCACGCCCCACCCCACCGTGTCCCCGGACACTTGAGCACAGATCTCAGAAAAGACAACCCAGCCTGATGCCCAGGCCAGGCTTAGTGGAGACGCAGGAGAGAGACGGGCAGGTGCCACCCAAGGATGCCAGGTCAGAAGGTCTCCACACAGCCCCAATCTCTCCCTACCCCCGCCTCCCACACTGCTGAGACTGACAGATGTCGGGAAAAACCCAGCCATCTCCTCGGAGAACAGGAAGGGCCTTGAGCAGCTGACCATCAGCTTGGAGGCGTCAGACGATGGTGGTGAGGGCCTGTTGGGTATTTGAACAGCTAACCATCAGCTTGGAGGCGTCAGACGATGGTGGTGAGGGGCTGCCAGGTAGATGAACAGCTGACCATCGGCTTGGAGGCGTCAGACGATGGTGGTGAGGGCCTCCCGGGTACTTGAACAGAATGTCTACTTGAAGCTGGATACAGCAGGATACCAGAGGGGAACTTCGCGCACAGGACAGACAAAGGAAAAACCTTCCAGAAAGGTTAACCTGCAGTGAATAGAACTTGGATTTTTAAAAGGCAACTAAGAACAGCAGCAGCAATGGCTCCTGGGCTCGCACATCTGCCTGAGCCAGGTCGACTGCTGGGTGCTCTGCCGTGTGTTTGCCTAATCCCAGCGACCCTGTGAGGAAGAACTGTGGGGATCTGTTTGGGGGCAAGGTAAGGAGCCACACCTTACCCTTAACTTACCACAGCAAGTTAAAATGCCTGCTACTCTTAGGGGCAGGCGTGTCTCAAAGCTGGCACAGCCTCATGCCACACCCTGCTCTAACTAGGACATCTGGAGCCCCGTGCCATTGGCACTGGGAACTGGGTGACGCCCCCACCCCTGGGGCCAGGGCTGTGTGCTTGTCCATGTTCCACAGCATCCAGCATCGCTGGGCTCTGCCCCCTCCCTGCCATGGTGTGACAACCAGGTCTCCAGATACTGACGAATGTCCCCTGGGGTCGGGCAGGGGGCACAGTCACCCTGGTTGAGCACAACTGTTTAAGCCCACACACTGGGTACTGAGCCCCAGGGACAGTGCTGGGCCAGGACAGCAGGGCAGCACAGAGCGGACTGGAGCAGGATTTGTTCAAACAGCCACTTGAACGTGACCAAAAATCGGGGAAAATAAAAGCAGAGATCGGATTTGACAGTGAGAGACACTAGCCTCTGCAGCCTGTATTGAACAGATACATGTGCTTATAAATATCTGTGACCCTGTTGTCTCGGAGTAAGCTCTTGGGAAAAGAAGTGTTAAGTGTCTAAGCTTACTTGTTATAGCACAAGGCCAAATGCAAGAATGAGCTCAATAAATAGCCCTGGTGTCAGTGGAGACAGAACTTGGAAGATGCCAGGAGCGCCTCCAGCATGGAGCACGTCTTCACCAGCTCACCCCTGACCTCCGCCCCATTCCCCACATGCAAACCTTGACAGACACCCCATCCCTCAGAGCTCTTCCCACAGCACCCAGCTTTCTTCCCTGCTGCAGCCCCAGGCACACAGATGAAGGGAACATGATGCTGGAGCCAGACCCCACCTGTAGTTCAGCCAGCACTTGGCTCCTTCGTGGACAAGGTCCAAGTGCAACCTCCTGTCTCTTCTTGAGTATTTTCTGCCTGTGTACAAGTGAAAGCAGCTCTTTCCTTTCCAGGGACTTTTCTAAGAAACCGGTTCGGCATTTCCATCCATCCTTCCTCCCCAGCCCTCTGCAGCAGCCCTGTCCCTCTCCGGTGCCCACTGCTATTGCAGCCTCTGCTGTGTGCTCAAGCCCAGCCTGGACTGGGAAATTCTGAACCTGTGACTTTGCTGTGCGAAGCATATGGATAAAGTCATTAAAATCTTCTTATCTCAAATAGGAATGTTCAGCTTAAACAGGAGAGGAAAGCTGTCAGAATTTCCGTGGGAATGAACAATCACCTAACTCTTCAGTGGAAAAGACACCCCAATGGTGACAGTGGTGTCCCCATAGCAAGGTGATGGGTTATTAGAGAGCGTTAAGGAGCAGCTAGGTCGGGGGCGACCTGCGGGGGAGCGCCGGGACTTCCCAGGGCCCACGGTTCTGGAGTGCCGGGGCTCTCTGCTGCGCCATGTCCCTAGATCAGGACAAGCATGACCACATGAACATGTTGCAATCGCATCCCCATTATTTTTCTGTATCTCCAATTTATTCAGGGTGCAGGGACGATATTTAACAATTACTTAGTATCCTTCTTTACAAAACGAGAGGATGAATACAGATAACGCTGGGAAAGATTATTGAGAGCAGAATATTGAATTATCTGTGGATGGGAACCAGCACATGAATAATTCATTCTCCCCACCTCAGGTATGGGCCCCTCCCGGGCCTCTGAGGCTGGGCTGCTGGGCCCTGCTGAGCTTTGGGGGGCTGAGGGGAGTGGGGGGTCCACAAACACACTGACACCTTGGCTCTCTCCACTTTGCAGACAGTTAAAGCCACGTGCGGAACTTGCTGGGCAGCTGCATTTCCAGGCTTTTTGCCTTTCTGCAGAGCGGGTTTAATTTCTGCATCGCTGAGGCCAGTAATCAGTAATGAAGTCATTAAATGCAAGAGGGGTGGAGAGAGAGCTGTCTGCCAACCTCCTCCATTAAATCCAGGTACTTCGGCACATCTCTAATTACGATCAGGAGGCTGGGGCTGCAATTGACAAAGCTCTCCATCCCCATGACACACAGTCAGGAGCACTCGAGGGCAGAGCTAACGCAGTGAGCAGGGTAATGGCTTGGATAATTCCAATAAAGATTCAAGTTACACTAGACACTGGAGGTTAACTGGGGCTACCCAAGAAGGGGCCAGTTTCTGGGGGTGCTGCTGGGTCTCTCTAGACCTGCAGAAACTGATATTCGTGAGACCACAGTGCTTCACCTGGAGTCTGAGGGGTGCCTTAGAGTCCCCAGATTCAGGATTTTTTCTTGTTGAACTGTAGCATCTCCTCTGAGCTCCTGAGATTTCCAGCTCAAGTATTCACAATTGTATTCACTCCAGAGAACAGCAAATAGACTGTTCACGTCTATGGAAAAATGAGTGGCCAGGTAATTCTCTGGGGGGATTACGTCATTTTGTTTTCCACTCATTTAGAAATGTGGAAAAAACATTTTGACATTTGCTGATTATTCCAGTTTTTCCCTAAGGAGCCAAGCTCAAATGCATTAATTTTAGGTTAAGAGCCCCACGTTTGATGTGTGGGCAGGAGAAGGGGTGAGGTGGAGCTTTGTCTGTTATAGGCCCAGGATTCCTTTCTTTTCAGAGGGGGAGCCCAGGGTGGAGGGAGGGGGAGGGGGAGTTCCCCAGGCACGATGTGCAGAAAGGCTCCACAGCCCCCAGGGGGCGCTCTCCAAGGCTGACTGACGCCTTGGAGAGTGCCCCGCCTCCTTTCCACCTGCCAGAGGTAGAAATCTGCCCAGGTGAGGGCTTAATCAGTCATGAGACAAAAAGAGCTGTGACAGAGTTTGCTCTGTCAGTCCATTTTCAAAAGGCCTGTCACCCTGTAAGTCACTGAAAAGGCCTGGGATTTTATAGTCTGTCCATGTGACGGCCGAGTGGGAAGTCATTTGCTGGCATCAGGTGTCACTCAGCAGTGTTAATTTGGGAGCTGGCAGCCCCCCCTTTGCACCCTTGGAACGTCCCACAGGATCCGATAAAGCTCCCATTTGCGCTATGAAGCAGAGAGACCAAGCGGCCTTAAAAATCTCTATTAAGCCATTTCCCTGGCACGCCATGAAGATCCCATATCACTTTTCCACTGGAGAGATTACCATTAGCCATTTTTGATGTGCTGTTATTAAAATTTATTTCATAAAACACTTGTTATATCTCTGCATGTTGAAAAGCATTGCCTGATTTATAAAAAGGGGTTATGAAAAATAACATGATCAGTACTGAAAGTCTTCTTTTATTCCCTAAAACAATTCATTAAAATAGTTGGTGATGGTTATGAATAATTGAAACTGTCCAGAAACATTTAGACTATTAAGTGAGAGCCGTCCCTTAACAACCCACTCCCCCCAACCCCATTCCTACCCCTTTCCCCCAGGGAGGCCCTTATAAAAGTTTGGTCCACACAATTTTAGAACAAAGTCGGAAAAGTTATACTTTCGTCACAAAAAGAACTGACTTTAATAAGATATTTAAAATTCTAATAAAGTAACCAAAAAAAGAAAGAGAAAGAAAAGCTTGATAAAATTATCCCAATGAGCATGACCACAGCAGGGTTTAATCTAAAACCTTCCAAGGCAGGTGCAGAGACACAGCGCCCAGCCCCTCTCTGGCAAGGGCTGATGATGGATCCGCGCTATGAATAACAATGGATAACAGTTTCTGCATGAAGCCTGGGTAAGTTAAATAGAGAAGTAGGTGAGAATCTTGTCACCTGGGGGAAAAGATCTTGGAAATAGGAGAAAAAGGAACAGAAAACAAACAGAAATGGATTAGGTAGGTGGGTTTTGACAATCTTAAAAACTTAGCTTCATTCTTTCAGCAATTGCTGAAATCGCTTCTTATTGGCATCGCAGCCAAGAAGCTCTGGAAGGACACCAAGCATGTCCCTTACCTGCTGGCAGAAGTGGGAGCAACAGAGCCCTCCAGCTGCCGTGTGCCGTGACCCTCACCTACACTTGCTGAGTGTAGAGACCACAGTCCCCCAAGAGATCCAGGAAGGAAGGCTCTAGAAGCCCAGGTCTTTTTAGATGCCCTCACCTCAGTGATGACAAATAATCTGATATGAGGCAGGAGGAGGAACTTGGAGCCAGGTGGATTTGGGTTCAAATCCCAGCATCACCACTCCATAGCTGCATAACATTAGACAAGTTACTTAAACTCTGCGATACATAATTTCCACACACACCCTCACAAAGGCGAGGAGGCATAGGGAACTAAGGATTAAGTAGACACTCTGTAATTAAATTATGCCATTACTCTGAAATTCAATTATTTTCAAAAGAAGGCCAAGGAAAGTAAATCTATTCTTTTTTTGTTACTTTTTTTTTTTTTTGATCGACCTAATTTAAGTGCGCCACCAAAGTTTAGGTTCAAGTGTGCCGGGAGACAAAAAAGTTTGAAAAATACTGGCCTAGAAATAATAAACACTGGACAAATAGTAGCCAATATGGTTAATGGAGAAAACTGAGGTTCAGGAAAATAAAATCAAGCAAAGAGACTCATGAAAGCAAATCTGAAATGCTTTCTCCCCGTGCCCTGTGCATTGACTGGTCGAAGCAATCTGGCTTCTTTCAGCAATGTCGCTGCTAAATACGGTGAGTCCAACAGCCAAGCATTTACTGAGCACCTGCTGTGTACCAGGCTGTGCCCTGGGCACCAGATGCATGACCTCCAATCCTGGGAAACTGATTTTAACATCAACCTTTTACTGAGGAGAAAGGCAGGGACACGGAGAGGCCAATTTGCCGGAGTTAACAGTGCTCGCGAGTGGTGGGCAAACTCATGAACCTGGGCTTCGGAGTGGCAGGGCTCACGCAGTCCTCACGACCACAGCGTGTCCTGGCTTCCTCCTGGGGTTCCCTACCTGGAGCCCAGCGCAGGCCCCTCCTGCACCTCTCCAGGGAGCCCTGCTCATGCCGTCAGCAGTGTCCAGCACACATAGCCTGGCCAGATGGACCCCAGGCTGTGTCCAGAGACTGACTCCGTCAGCCCCCAGGGCCTGTCCCCTCCTCCAACTCCCCAAGGTCCATGTCACCTCTGCTGGGTCTGGGAAGTGCTGCCCACGCTGATGACTGGTTTCTGTGTCTTTCCTTCCCAGCACAACTACTGTGAGCATTCGTCTGTCAACCCAGTGTGGCCCTTCTTTCCCAAGGGACTGTCTGTCAGAACTGTTCCCACTGCTGGGAACCTGGCCAGGGCTCTGCCAAACGCACTAACCCACCTGTGTTAGGCTTTGGAGGCAGCAGAAGTGGTGGCAGCCCTGGCCCCGTGCAGGCAGTCCTACGGGGACTGTGTCCCGGGAGCAGAGACCTCACCGGGTGTCTCCGACCTTCCTAGGTAGTCTGTGAGCTCACCAAGGCCCTTGAATGAATTCCCTTTATGCTGAAACTGGCAATGATCTAGAACAGGTTCCCCTGTCTGCAACTGAGAACCACAAGCAAGGTGGTTATTTATCTTTCAGAAAGATAAAGAAAAGGGGACAGGTTTGGGGGGGGGGGAGTTACCACAGTGCCAGGCACCTGGAATCTAGCTTTTAAGCCTTTCCTATGATCCTGTGCACCTGTTTTTTTGTTGTTGTTGTTGTTGTTTGTTTTTTCCTAAAGCAAGGAATCTTTCCTGGTGAGGCCTATGTCCTTATGTTTTTGTGGGCAGGTCAAAACCCAGTTTTAACCCTGATTTTTGTCCTCTAAAAACTCAGAAGTTTATACATGTATCACATGCACAGATTTCCTCAGTAACATAAATTGTCAACAACAGCAACTGGGAGCTTTTACTTCTTCCTTTGTGGGTCACACTGGGACATGTTAGGGAGAAAGCAGGCCAAGCAGGTCAGGGTCACAGGAAGGCCCACACTGACACCCCCTCACGTAATGGATCTGCAGCTCAATCGAACAGGTTGTCTGGCCTTCCCGAATGTGATTTGTAGGAATGTGATTTGTAGGAATCAAGTATTGTCATATTTAAAGCAAATGTATGTAATTTTTAATATGAAGACTCCCCCCAACCAGAGTAAGGAGCTGTCACTCTGGGCATCTCCGACCACCAGAAGGTGTCCACTGAGGCCAATGTCTCCGTTAGGGAGGAGGGGAGAGGAAGAAGGAGGAGATTCACAGGGCGCCTGGCCTTCCCCAGGGAGATGGTGAGATGTGCAAACAGACTCTGGGTAAAAAACGGCACACGGTACACATGTGTGCCTCACGGTAGGCAACAAAGACACAATTCCAAAGATCAGGCTGTGTGCCCCAGCAAGACTCCAGAGTCACAGTGACCTTGACAGGAAGTCCCGTTCTCCTGCCTCTTGTTCAGCCCAAGGTAGGAGGAAGTTGATTAAAGAGTAATTTTTTAATGGAAATGCATTGTGTGAATTCCTGCCCTTGGGACAGGAGCACTTGATTAGTTACCTGAGCAGGTGGGGACTCTAAGCCCTGATTAAAATTCTGCTCAGCACCCCCTCCTTCCCTCCCTGCTCCCCAAACCCACACATGGAGATAGGTTGACTCTAAATAATCCCACAGAGTATTTTTCTCCCAAATCAAATCGGCAGGTGGGGGTGGAGAGGCGAGATGAACAGGAACATTGCAATTATGGGTCAGGCAAACCCACACTCGAAGTGGTAAAAATAGATTTGTTCGTGTTTCATTTTTACCTCCTTGTCCAGGGTCCTGGTGGTCCTGCTGAGGGGAAGGAACATTCTCGGGCATCTCATTTGCAATGGGAACAGAAGCACATATGGTTATGCCATGGAGGATCCAAACGACAGCGGCCTTGATGTCCAGATTTGGGTTGGCCAGTGGGACCACACCTTCCCGCTTCCTGCTAAATGAAGACTTTCACTGCAATGTTCCTAAAGTATGATCTCATTTTATGAACCGAGTGTGTTCTGCTACAGTTCACACTGATGCCTGAACGCTGGGTCTTTCCTCTCAGAAAGTCTGTTGAAGGCAGATTCCAACCTTGGACTCTCTGGTACCCAGGCTGTGACTGGGAACTACACCCAAGGACCCCACTGTTGGGTCCAGCAGCCCTGGGGTTCACCATGAAGGTACACGCGAGCAGGTGCACATGGCCAAAAGCAGGTATACATAGTGGGTATCCCACAGGCCTGCCAAATTGTATCTGTGTATGTAGTGATCAAGCTCACATGTGCACACACACTCGTCCACTAGCATTGCAAGTGTGGGGAGTCATCGGGGCCACCTGCCATCTGACGTGGTCCAGGAACGCCCTGCGGGACCACCACTGCTTGCTAAGTTCTCACGAGAAAGGGTAACAGTGGCCGACAGAGACCTCGTGGGACTTTGAATCTCGCCTCTCCCATGTACGAACAGCTCACACTGAGCTACTGTCCCACAGGCTCCTGACTTTGACCTTGAGTTGGCCAAGAGCCCTGGCTTGCTGGTGCCTAGGATCTGTTTGGATGAGGAATGGGGTCGTGGCGTACATGTTTCAAGGTGACTCCCTGGCGACTGAGCAAACCACTGGGCTATGGGAAGCGTTCAGCAGATTCTGAAGAACTCGCATTGAGAAATAAAGAGAGGTGTCTTTATTCCCTCGTCCCCAGACACGCGCGGAGTGTCTACTATGCACTGGGACACTAGCGGGGAGCCTTATGCATTTCTGCATCGGTGAAGCCCAGACTCGAGTCAGACTGACCGGGGCTCAAGTCCAAGCCCAGCCCACTCGCCAGCTGTGCCTTCAGCCCCTTGTGTCAGTTCTTCCAGCCATAAAGTGAAGACCCCAGTTTACAACGGGGTTCTCACAAGGGTTATGTGAAGCGCCACACGCCTTGCTTTTATCCTGGTCCCGCCCAGGGCATCTCAGTCTCAGCTCTTTGGACATTCAGGGTCAGAATCTTCTTAGGGTTAGGCCATTCTGTGCTCTGGGCACTGCAGGGGGGGGTGACCCGCATCCCCGACCAGTAACAACCTTACCCTGCCTGCCAACTAAAATGCCCCAGGCACTGCTGACGGGTCCCTGGAGGGCAGAATCCACCCCTGGTTAAGGCACTGGCCTGGCGCTTCAGGAGTCTCCTCAGCCATCCTTTCCCACTGCCACCGTTGCTGCGACCACTCAGAGGGTTGGGACACACGTCCTCGCCGTACTGTCTGGATGGTCATCCAGAGAACACTGAGCTGAGTCCCAGTGGGGTCATTCTGGTCCCTGGTGACCATGATCCCTGTGGCCCAGCTCCTCCACTCACGTCCTTGACCCAGAGTCCAGCTCTGCTCAGCAGCCCGCAGCCCCTTTGTTCCGCTTGTAACAATGCAGCAATTAGGAGGGTTGAGAGCCACTGTTAGAGACTCGGCTCCACCACATCACTGCCCTGCCCGAACCTGTTCTCACGACACTCAGACTGAACTGCCCCACGGGCCGTGCTTCTCTGGCCGTCCCACATCCAGCCCGGAGCTCTCTGGACACACCTGCCCCTGGTCTCTGTGGCTCACTGCCCTCCGGGATGCCCTTTACCCACCCAGGCCCAGAATGTTCATCTGTCATAGCTGGGGTCCCACCTGGCTGTCGGCTCTGGTTTCCCATCTGTGTCGGCTGGAATGAGCCCCCCAGGAAAGGGTTTTGCCTTGTGCTCACAGGTCAGAGAGTCCAGAGAATCTGGTGAGCACTGAGTCACTAAGACAGCTGGGGAGAGAGGGGGACCGGACCTGAGGTCTACAGCAGCCTCGTGGGTTCACTTGGGTCTGTGGCAGCCTGGTGAGTTCACCTGGGTCTGCGGCAGCCTCGTGGGTTCATCTGAGTCTACGGCAGCCTGGTGGGTTCACCCGGGTCTACAGCAGCCTCGTGGGTTCACCTGGGTCTGTGGCAGCCTGGTGGGTTCACCTGGGTCTGCGGCTGCCTCGTGGGTTCATCTGAGTCTACGGCAGCCTCGTGGGTTCACCCGGGTCTGCGGCAGCCTCGTGGGTTCACACGGGTCTGCAGCTGCCTCGTGGGTTCAGTATGAGTCCACCAGGAAGCAGAGGAATAAGACATAAGTGATGGTGACCCTCCTGGCAAGGGAGGACCCCGAGTGTCCCCAGGGCACGTCCTCTCCCAGCACGGAGGGAAGAAAACACTGCCTTCACAAATTGAAAGGAATGCTATTAAAATTAAAAAAACCTAACATATGGTGGCCAGTCCCCTGCTCACCTTTCCTCAGGGCTGTCGGAGATAAGTCCACATTAACCCACTCAAGCACGAAGCTGTCCTGAGGTTCCCTGCGGGGCTCGCCCTTGCCGAGGACGCACTGCAGAGGACGCTGGTGGCTGTGTCTGCTCCATGTCTGCCGGACAACGTGTCTTGCACCACCCGCCACACTCCCGGTGATGAGGCCACTCTGGACCCTCGGGGGCAGATTTCCCCTCACGCAGAGACTGTGCCCAGCAGGGTCCAGTCCCTCCCTGCCCGCAGCTTCATGGAGACACCGTGAAAGGAAGATCCAGGGACCCAGGGTGCTCATTCCACACTGTGCACCTGCTGTGATTACAGCACACAGGGCTCTTGGCTCACCTCGTGCAGGTCCATGGCCTGTCACTTTCTAACGTACAGGTGCCGCAGGGCAGCGTGCCCACCTCATGTCCACCTAGCTCTCTAACGAGAGGGCCCACAGGCTGCACCTCCACACCAGGGGAGGTTCTAGGGCCACGCCTTCCTCGTGCCCCTCACTGACCCTTCAGTCCAGCTCACGCAACTAGAAAAATTAAGTTTATGTCATAATCTCATGAAAAAAGGACTGAAAATTTTTTCACCCAATTTGGACAGCATATTTGGGAGAATCTGGCCTAAAATATAGGCAATGTGGTACAGTCATTGTTTATTTGGGGGTGCCCTGGGAACTCTCCAAGGGTCAGCTTCAGAGGAGCTAACAGCAAATGAGGTCATGTGGGTTAAGATATTGGAGACAGAAAAATAAGTGACAATCTACTGTTCCAGGTATGAGTCCCGGTTCAGAGTCCCAGAGTGGGCACAGCAGGCGGCCAGTGCCATTGGGACCGGAGCTGAGACTGGGAGAGGCGGGCTGGGGCTGGGCTGGTCACCACGTCCAGGCTACTCCAGGCCTTCCTGTGTCACCACTGAAACAAGCGTAAGTCCAAACTTTCTTTTTTTCTTGTTTTTAAGGCAAAAGCAAGTTTGTAGAGGTAACTAGGAGCAGAAGGCTGTCTCACCCGTGCACAGGGCAGCACCTCCTCCCTTGGGGCAACAGAGAGTCGGGCCTGGAGAGTTACTGGGTCTTACTTTATACTTTCTGTTTAATTCTATGAGGGAGGAAGGATCATTCATAAGATTTCTGGGAATGGGGTGGAGAGTTCACAGAACTGAGAGCCCGAAATTATTTTCAAAGTCATAAAAGAGTTTGCAAGAATGGCAGCAAGATCTCCAATACATGTTTAGATTAGATTCTCTAATTTTTGTCATTTTGCCGGATTTCCCACAAGTGCACGTGTGTACACTGCCGTGTGCTCGTGTGTGTTTCACTGGGCCTGGGCCCACCAGGAGGGCGGGCAGATGCCGCCCAAAACGGACCTCCCCACACGCCTGCGGCACCTCTGAGAGTGAATGTTTGTCGGAGCCCTGGCACAGGTGGCAGGGGGCACCGTTTGGGGGTCAAGCATGCTGACAAAGAGGTCACTGAGGACATGCAGTCCCCAATGGGATCTCTAAAGCCCCCCAACCTCCCAGGGCTCCTGCCTTCCTGCTCCTGCTGCCGGTGACGTGAAGCTGGTAGGACAAGGGGATGGGTGACCCTCACATGTTATTAACAACATTGGCAATGGTGAGATAAAAATAACCACTGGGCACGTGAGATGCCTTGGGCTGCAATGTTCATTCTTATTATAATCACAACTTAAAAATGACTGTATGTTAATGAACCAATGAGTAAGGAAGGAGTCCACAGTGGCCTGTGTGACTGTGGCCCTGCTGAATGATTGAGGACAAGCGCTTATCTCTGGATCTTCCGGGCATGGCAGGGGGAGGGAGGCGAGTAGCATAAAAGACTCACCTTCCAGAAGTGCAGGGTCAGGTCAACGCACAGAGCACCAAGGAGCTGAGAAGAAAAGGACAGTGTGGTCAGATAGAAAGACTTGGCCTGCCGCTAACCTCCCAGCCTGGTCGGGCAGCAAGCAGCCGCACCAGGACTGTCCTCTGCAAGTGCAGGACGAGGACGCAAAGGGCTGAGGGACCAGCCCAAGGCTGAGCCCAGCACCTGCTGGAGACAGGACACCAACCCCTAAGACTCTAAGCTTCTGTGTCTGTCCTAAAGAGCAAGAATAACAGACTTGGGTGAAGGATGCTTTGTGTGAAGGGCAGGGCAGGGGAGAACCACATGTCCAGCTGCGTGGCGGGAACAGGTACCCGCGGACACCTGCCAGGTCAGCCTGGGAATACAGAGAGAATCTGGGGCAATGGGCTTGGTTTTCAGCTTTCTGTGACACTAAGCTGAGGCTTATGGCTCTGATCGCTATTTTAAATGTCACAAAACAGGTGCATTCAGAAGTGGAGCTCTGGAATGATGTGTTTCTTTTTTCCTCCCTTCACATCATTGTCTTTCAATAAAAATAAGGTGTGGCCTTATACATCACCTTCTAGTGAAATTTTAATGTATTGGGGAGTATTTTCAGCAGTCTACAATTTTATGGAGAAGAAAATATAAAAGCTCTCAAAAGACTTCAGAACTGAATTAGACTGCGACATATATTTAAGCCATATTTCTTTTTAACCCAGTGTATCTATTTTTTAAAATGTCCAAAAACTATTAAAGAAACCTCCCCCCCATTCCTGTTCATAATCCAATGATTTCTGACATTTACTATGCAAAGAAACCTCAGGAGGTTGCTGTGTTGTTCCCTTTCTTTTAAGACAGGCTCTTTCTCTGTCACCCAGGCTGGAGTGCCATGGCACAATCACAGCTCACTGCAGCCTCCTGACCCCTGAGCTCAAGTTATCCTCCCACCCTAGCTTCCCAAGGAGCTGGGGATGCAGGCATCCGCCACGGCACACAGCTAATCATTTACACTTACTACGTGTGGAAATAAGCTTTTTCTATGTTGCTCAGGCCCGGCTCAAACTCCTGGGCTCTAGCTGTTCTCCCGCTTCAGCCTCCCAACCTATTTCTGTTTCAAAGACAAACAAATGAGTCTCGGGGAGAATAATAACCCTGCAATTAGTGCCCTTGGCCAGAATTTGCACCACAGCTCAGCTCTCTTGGTTAAACACAAGTTGGGTCTTTTGTTCCACCTTGGTTTTCTCTCTCAGGCACCACAGACTCAGTTCCGGAAACAATACCAGTCACCAGCCTACCCTGCGGGAGGCCAGGAAGCTGGCACTGGGCTTCCAGGGCTGTCCCCGAGGTGGCCACAGGCCTGCGGTCTTTTCTGGAGGCTCTGGGGAGAATCTGTCTCCTGTTCATCCTTGCTGCCTTGAGGCTGAGGTTTCCTTTCCTCGCTGGTTCTCGGCCCCTTCCTAGCCTCTGGAAGCTACCTGTGCGCCCTCCACTTCACGCCCACGGCGCGGGGCCATGTTTCTGTTTTGCAGCAAATCTCTCTCTTTCTGGACACTTCCCTGCCTTCTCTTTCTACTCTTAAGGGCCAGGACAATCCAGGGTAGACTCTAGGAGCTCTGTTTGTACCTCTGTTATCCCAACAGAAGATGCTAAATGGCACCAAGAGGCTGCAGGGACTGTCTGTGGAAGGGACTGCAAATGTGGTTTTTTTCCTTGTTATTATTTCAATTTCTAGACCTTTGTTGTAATGACCGAAATCACAGGCCTGGGCTGAGACTTAATCTGGTATTTTGAGGTGCAGCGAGGAATAATCTTCCTTCCTAATCTCTGCTTAGAGTGTAAGTAAGAGCGCCTCGATCCATTGCTGCAAACAAAACCACAAAAGGATTCAGAAAGTAATAACAAAGATAAATAACTTTGCAACAAAATTTCAGCTCCAGTAATTTCCCATTTATGTTTTCTCACTGAGTCCTTAGTCTCCAGCACTGCACTCTCCCCGTCTGGGCTGCACCAGGCAAAGTCATTTCATAACTGACGCTTCCGGGAGCCCCAACCCAGTGCCCCCCCTCCCCATGGTGCACTGAGGGGCAATCGCTCAGTTAGCCAGTTCACCCAGTAACAGCAGTTCCTGGGTGAGTCTGCCTTCTCCCCAGGGAATCAGTCTCCACTTCCTACAGCGGGGAGTTGTCCGACAGCCGCTTTCAGCTGAGGGCTCCAGGTACCATCACTCCCCACTAACTGTCGGGAGCTGAACACGGAATGTAGTTTTTCTGGGTGAAAGTGCTGACATGGCTGTCAGTCAGCAAGTTGGGTCTCTGTCAGCAAAGTGACAGTCAAATGCCCTCAAGGGACCTCAGAGAATGTTCCAGAGAAGGGGCGAGCAGATGGGGAGCACTCCAGTCCACACGGAGTGATCCAGACATAGAGTCGGTAGAAGCTGGAGGCCTGAGCCAAGGACTGGCAGCCCCCTGAGAACTGGTTAAAAATACAGAAAGAGCATTAGATGTTTTAGCTTTTCCTGAGCTAATTTCATTAAGAACTCAAGAGGCATGGTGACCTCAGCTGAGTATTTAGGGTTCCCACTCCCTTTGGGGCAGAACCCGTCACACCAGCCCACCAACTTGGGTGTCCACCACCCTCACACACACGAGATACCCAGCACTGGCCCCCAGAGAGGGGAGCTTAGGAAGGGCTCTTTCAATAACAAGACGACGAGTATGATGGGCACCATGACCATCCTGCTTGGTACAAATGGACCTGGACGGAGAGTATTGAAAAGACATGGGGTCTCTGCCCCGGCAGCTGCTGAGCAGAGCTGAGCTGGATGGGATTTCTCCAGGGGGAAATTTTCTACTGTTGTTGTTGAGCCAAAGTTGAGTTGTGCCAAGAAAGAAGATAACCACCAAGGTTAAAATGACTATTTTCATTTAGTTTTTTGATACTAAATAATTCATGTAATTCCTAATCTTCACAATAATTCTATGATAGACCAACCTGATTTTATAAGTGAATTTATAAATACTTATAAACTGAGGCACAAAGAGAATTACTAAGCAGCCCAAGCCATGGAGCTTATAGTGGATGGATCAGGACATGAACTTGGATAGTCTGACTTCCAGGTTCTTTTGAAAGCACCACACAGGTGCATAAATTTCTGATAGATTTTTAAACTGACTTTCAATGAATCAGTGTCTATTTAAGTTACAGCTGTGCATATAACTGCATAAGCTTTGCGACATAAATACATTTAAATACACCAGACTTTGCAGAGACACATCTGGCCTTAAACAAAGCTCGTTTCATTATGCAAGTAATCCTAATGCAAGTGGTCTGTGGAAAGTACAAAGACAATCTCAGCCAACACTCTGTAACTACAGTTCCCCTGAAATCTCACTGTTAAAGCAGAAATGCTCTAAAGCCACAAATGAGTTAACCAGAAGGCTGACCGAATGTCTTCACAGAGGTGTGGTACAGCAGCAGAGAGCAATACCCATAAAGACAGGTGTCTGCTTGTTTATTCCTGGTGCTGTGGCCGGATTTATGTGTATTTTTTATTGGAAAAGCTTTTATCATGGATAACTCAATACAAATTATTTGAGAGAAATGTATTTTTTGTTATTACTTGAAATAAAAAGAGACAATCATGTCAGAATGAAATGCAGATAAAAAATGAGATCATATAATAAAGGATCTGGAATTTGGCAATTTAAGCAGAACTCCTCAAAGGTAGGCGATTCATGAATAAGCTGAAAAAGATGATTTAACTAATATTTTTAACCACCTACTATGTACTGGGAAAATGTTAAATCATCTTCCATTTTATCTTCAATTTAACTATAATGGGATGCTATAATTTGCAAGAGAAAATATTCATTTTGCAGGAAAGTGCCTGCAGAGGGTATTGCAGTAGGAAAAACAAGAGCAGGGCAGTTCCTCTGAGGCTGGGTCTCCTTTTCCTCCCCTTTTAAACCCCCTGGACAGGAGAGATGTTCACTTTCTAGTGTCCTCTCTGTTGGGGGGAAGGAGGGCGTGCTAGGTTTTGGCCAATGAGATGTTAATCAAAGTTTTCTAGGTGTTAAGACTCCTGAGACAGAAACAGCTCATGCAGACTTTCTCTTATTCTTACTGCGTTCAATGTCAATGTGAGGCCCGGAGCTGATGCAGCCATTTTATTATCATGAGGAAGAAATGTGTGACGATGTTAGCTCTGGTGTTACTGATTCACTGAACCAGTGCCGAGAGCAGCCTATCTCCAGATTTCTTGTCATTTTAGTAAAGCAAACTGTATGAGCAGTTATATAAGGCTCATCGGCCAAAGATTCTCTGTTTGACTTTGTGTTGTCGTTGTTATTTGCTATTTTAGCCAAAAAACATTCTTATCCAGCCCACCCCTCCTGTTATGTAAAGGGGAAACAATTGACATTTATTTTTCTTGATAACTTATTATTATAGGAATAGAAGTTTAGGATTTTTTTTTAAACACTTAAAGGTAAGTATTGATGGCAATAAAAGAAACACGATGCATGCTTTCAAGATTATTGGGAAAAAATGATCAAAGAGGATATAATCCAAATAGCAAAGAAAACAAAAAAGAAAGCAGAGAAGAGAAAACAGGTGACAAGAAACAGATCAAGTGTATCTCATCCCTACAACAAAGGCATAAAGGGGTTGAACTTCCTATTAAATGATAAGACGTTGCCTATTGTCACACATACACAACTACATGTCTGTGAAAGGCATATCAGTACAAAGATATAAAGAAAAGTTCAAAGTTGAAGAAGTATTGACTAAAGAACTTATATACCTAGAAAATGGATTTTATTAGAGGTTAAATCAGAAAATCCTGTATCACAGAAAGGCATCTGATGGCATTCAATACCGACTTTTGACAAAACTTCTGGGTTAAAAAGAAATGTTCTGTCATGGTAAAGAACTATCGTCACATAGTATCACTAGAAGTATTTCATGAATGTCTCCTAAAAAGTTAAAATCCCCATAAACATTGTATTTATCATTGTTCTATCAAAAGTCATTACACATTCCATATGCTCTGAGGGGCAAATAAAGACAAAGGTGAATATTTTCACGTCAAAATGAAATTGTCTGCCCAGAGGACATTAGACCACCAGCCCAAAAGCTGTTGAGGCCTCAGGACAGTCTCGTAAATGACCTGTTAGTAAATGACAAGCCAACCAGTGTCCTCATTCAGGATACTCAGTCAGAAAAACGTAATAAAGACTCCATGTGTAAAAGCCACAAAAATCGAGTCTACGTCAGGATAATCTCAACAAGAAAGGTACAGGACTTCATAAGAAAACATTATAAAACCTTACTGGGAGATATAAAAGAAGATGAAGAAATAGAGAGATGTATCATATTCTTAAATGACAAGGTACGAGGTAGTACAAAATTAAAACTTTCTAAATTAAACTGCAGGTTTAATAGAACTCCAGTGAAAATCCTATCATGAGGTTTCTGAATCTTTTCTTTATGGATGTAAGAGTGTAAATTAGATTTTAAAGTTTTTCGAGAATAGGGACAGGACACGGTGGTTCATGCCTGTAATCCCAGCACTGTGGGAAGCTGAGGCAGGTGGATCACTTGAACTCAGGAGTTTGAGACCAGCCTGAGCCAGAGTGAGACCCCGTCTCTAGAAATAGCCGGGTGCTGTGTCAGGCTCCTGTAGTCCCAGCTACTCACAAGGCTGAGGCCAGAGGACCACTTGAGCCAAGAGCTTGAGGTTGTCTACCAAGGGCGACAGAGTGAGACTCTGTCTCAAAAGGAAAAAAAAAAAGGCTTTCAAGAATATGGCTTATGTAAGAGCAGCCCCAACATTAGAGAGAGATCGCGCAAGCAAAATGGGGAGAGAGAGGAAGGATGAAAGGAGAAGCCCAGGGGTAGAGTGGGAGGACGAAGGGGGACAGGGCCTGGGGCAAGGGATGGGCTCGACAAAGCCGGAGCCCTACGCTGAAATGGTTTCTTACACCAGAAGGATTATGGGCATGGAGTCAACACTTAGAAACAGACCTAGGTATAGTGTGTGATAAAAGTGACATTTAAAATCAATGGTGAGCGTAGTAGACATGTTAATTAGCTTGATTTAACCATTCTACATTGATACATACACCAAACTTATCACATCACACCCCACAAATATATGTAACTGCAATGTGTCAATTAATATTAATAATAAAATTATCTTATAAGAATAAAATTATGCGCTATAAGAGCACATAATTCAATAGATGTGAGATCATCTCGGATGAAACAAAGTTGGGCACCTCCTCACGATTGGCAGCAAAACAAATTCTGTATGTCTGAATGGCGGAAAAGCTGGCGGAGAATACACGGGAGACAGATCGCATTATACGTGTATAACGCTCCTAATACACAAGATCTCCCAAACAGAAAACGAGAAGCACCCCGAAGATAAGATGGTTAAAAGATCTGACTAGACACGTCACAAAATCAAATGCAAATGTCCAGTCCCCCGCAGTGAAATGAATTCAATAACAACACGTCACTGCTCACTGGGACGCGTGGCGAATGTCTGGATGCTCTGGCCGTGCTCAGGGGTTGAGCAAAGGTGAATGAGAACTGGGCAGGCCGAGGGGCGGGAGTTAGCAGATACCCCTGTGCAGCGTGGTTTGATGTTAGCGCACCTGTAGGAAAAGATCCTGAGACATAACATCAGATGAAGGTCAAATACGGAGATGTCAGAGATGTGATAGTTGTAAGGGTGAACATTGAGAAAAAGCTTAAGTGCCTAAGAATAAAGTGGAATCGTCTACACCAGGGCACCTCCATTCACTCGAGTTTGACTGGGCTGTGAACAAGCCCTCTAGGAGAATATCTAAAGGCATGAAAAAAAAAACAGATTGGCAAAAAAAGCCCCGCTGCCATGCAGAGGTGGGATGCTCGCACCGAGAAGGAGCTGGTCGGGGGAGCGGCTGGGGTTCCCCTCTCTCCCTCTCTTACGGGGACAGGACCTCCCCAGGGCTGTCAGGGTGATAAGTCGGGACGGAACTGTGGTACCATAGGGTCTGGGCTGAAACCCCAAGACGAGGCTTCCTCCTTCTATTCTCTGAGAGAGTTGTGCTTCTTTTTCTCCAGCCCCGCGGGCCGGCCGTGTGGTTCTAAGGCAATTCATTTCCCCGCAGCTGTTGGCTTGTCAGATTTATTTGTAGCAGTAATTCATACCAGACAACTTACACCGTTGCTGTTTCCTCCCGGCAGTTCAGGGACATTGAGATGAATCTTCAGAGCAGGGACAGAGGCTAAGGACTCTACCTCCTATGGGTAGTTCAGTCTTTGTGGGGGTCTCCAGAAGCTGGTCTCCCCAAGCTCAATTCACACCTGTGTGTAAAGGCAAAGACCACGGTGCTTCTTAGACCAGGGTTTGATGTGAGAAAAGTCAACCATATTTGGAGGAAATGTTATTTTAAGGAAGAGTGACAAATCCTCAGTGCAGACTAGATGTTGGATGCCTGTCTGAGATGTGTATGTTGTCCTGACCCAATATGTGGGAACAGGAGTCATCTCGCATGAATCTCCTACAGTTTTGTAAATTTTTAAAACTCCCAAGCATGAAAGCGCT
The DNA here is from genome assembly GCA_963573935.1 of Arctocebus calabarensis. Classification (NCBI taxonomy): domain Eukaryota; kingdom Metazoa; phylum Chordata; class Mammalia; order Primates; family Lorisidae; genus Arctocebus; species Arctocebus calabarensis. The sequence continues at coordinate 24,313 of CAUYON010170724.1, forward strand.
TTGCCATTGCACAACACTGCTCCATAACTACATTCCGTTCACAGACCAGGGAGCCTCACGAGGGACGGTCAAGGAAACTAAGGCCTTCCCTCTCCTAAGCACTCCACTGTCTTCTTGGAAAAACTGATTTATAAGGAAACAACTAGAACTCTCCGCGCACAGTGGAAAGATGAGGAGGGGCTGCAGGGATTTGGGAGACAATGCTCAACGCTGCCCCCCTCTGGTGGGGTGGATATGGATGATAGACACATATCAGCCGTCAGTATCAGAGGTCAAGGAGGCAGGTGCCTTTCCCGTGAAAGGCTGAGCGGGAAGAGCACAGGGGATCTGCAGACACTCTGGCCCCCTGGGTAGTTTTACATCGGTTTCTCGCATCCCTTTAAATAGGCATGAAAATTCAATATGGCAGAAGGCTAGAGCTTTTAACTAAGGATTCACGGAGCCCAGAGGGTCCAGAGCAGACTCCGGGGACCCCAAAGAACACAAGATCAGGTATGTTTCCTGGGTCACAGTTTGCAGCAGATTCTTAGGAGCCCATCATGCTCAAAGGTCCAGGAATCAGGCAGAAGGGCAGGTAACTTGTGTTGTTGGGTTGTGCTTCACGGAAAATCTTGAGAAAGAGAGAACTGGGCAGTTCCCAAGGTCAGCCTACATTTTGGTGAAGTCGACATCTTTAGGAACAAAAGTCACCTCTTTTCACAAAAGCCAATCCATCATTCCATGCCAAGTTTAAGTTCTGGGCACTAAAAGAAAGCTCGCCTGGACAAGGTCCAGCCCTGCCTCCTCTGATGCCTGAGGGAAGAGACACACATGTAGCCGCTCCTGCCAGGAAGTCTCCAGGAAGCAGAGTATCGGTGACCTGGTGCCCTCCAGGATCTGTTTGGAAAGGACAAATCAAGCCCAGTTTCAGAGGACAGCCCAAGTAACCTACACCATGAACCTGGGGAAAAGCCATCCCAGCTGCTGCTGAAGACGCATAAATCATTCCAGAAACATTTTTAAAAATCAAACCTTATTAAACAAGCAAACAAAATGTGGGAAGAGGCATGTCCTCCTGGACTTGGGAGAGAGAGTCCGGGGTTTCCATGGACATGGACAAGCGGCCACCACGTGGGTAAACAGGGTGAGGAATAACCACAGTAACATGCAGGGGGCCCTGGCCTCGTGTTCATCAGCCATGGAGCCTACGTTAAATTAAAAACACTTTCTTGACTTGAGGACAGAAAAACAGAACCTTGGAACAGGTAGAATAGAAATTGGTATCTTGGAACCTGATATGGAAGGAGGAGAAACAGCCCTCAAAACCAGTAGAGACCAGTAACGGAGGCCCAGACAGCCAGAGAGAGATAATCAAATCCCTACCTTATGCACAGATAGACTCCAGATGGAGTTAAGGTGAAAATATTAAAAGGAAAACCAGCATTTCCTGAGAGATTGTCTGCTGCCAGGCACTCTTTTGAAGACATTATGCTGATTAATTCTGTTAAATCCTCAAAACGATCCAACCAAGCAGATACTGTTGTTATCCCTATTTTATAAACAAGAACCTCACCCCAGACAGAGACCTTTCTCAAGTCACAGAGCCACCGTTAACCAGCAGATTACTCTGCAGTAACACGGATGTGTTATCACTACAGCACTACAATAGTGAGTTCTTAAAACACCCACCCAAAACACAACCCATGGAAAAGAAAGATTGATACATGTGACTATTTTAAACATTAAAATCTTTCTTCCACAAAAGACACCATTAAATGGTAAATTGCAATCTAAAAGGATAGATGTCTTTGTAGTCATGTAACTGGCAAGTTATATGCAGTCCATATAACTGGCAGAGAAATCTTATCTCTAGAATATACAGTCCTATAAGGTAAGAAGGAAGTGTGCTCATACCGAGGCAACCTAAGTCTGCCCGTTGTACACCGTGACCATCTCTGGACTGACGGTAGAAACGTTGGCAATTCACAGATGCAGAAATAGGAAGAGCAAGTGGAAAGCACGTTCAACTTCTTGAGCGATATGAAAATGCAAATGAAAAGATAAGCTAGAATAACCCCTCACACTCAGAGTGGAGGGTGTCCGATCTGGCAGTCCTCTGCTGGGAGGCCCACGGGCAGGGCTGCACCCCGGTGCAGAGGGCGCTTTGCAGGGGAAGCCCTCCAGATCTTGCAGGCAGCCTGCTTCCTGCCCTGTCTCCATGTGGACGATTTCCCCATGTTTTGCCATCACAAAACCTTATTTATTTCCCTGTGCCCCACAGAAATTCTCACACAGAATGCAATGAGCCATTAAACATGGCATTGAAGACAGATATTTAACCACATGGGGAAACCATCCACCATATATTGTGAAATGAAAATCGTTTCAAAACATTTTGTATAATAAGGTTCAAATTTTAAGTACAGAAATGTATAAGAAAAGAAAGTATGCAAAAACTATACACTATATATTCCCTATGTCTATGGGTATCCTTCTGCATCTGAGGGACATTGGTCCCAGGACCCCCCTCTTCCGCCCGGCACATACCGAAATCCCACAATGCTGTCTCTCATAAAGTGGGGCGCTGTGTGCATGGATCCTAAGTCTGTACCCTGTAACCACCCTGGACTGACAGTATCTGATCCACTGTAAATGCCCTATAAACAGTTGTTACATTGTATTGTTTCTACTTATATTAATTTTTATTTTAATTTTTATGCTATTTATTACCTTTTCTTTTCCCAAATATTTTCAGTGTGAGGTTGGTGGAGCTGGTGGATGGGGAAGGACGACAACACCTCTGTGTTCACTTCTAACTCGCCTCAAACACACTCTTTTCTTTTCCGTTCCATATGGTCTTCTTTCGAAACTTTAAATCTTCATCCTGAACAGTGTAACTTTTGTAATTAAAAGGGCTGTTAACAAATACTTTCCTATTACCATATGCATATCAAGTACTGATTTGGGGAGGACATTTTTCCTTGTCTGTGGTGTCGGATATCATGAAAAGTATGCAGGACCTATTTTTGTTGTTGTTGTTAACTAGCTTCTGTCTTGTGGCCTAAGACAACACATATTCTTTTTTTTTTTTTTTTTAGAGAGAGACAGAGTCTCACTTTGTCACCCTCGGTAGAGTGCCATGGCGTCACAGCTCACAGCAACCTCCAGCTTTTGAACTTAGCTAATTCTCTTGCCTCAGCCTCCTGAGTAGCCGGGACTACAGGCGCCCGCCACAACACCTGGCTACTTTTTTGTTACGGTTTGGCCGGTTTGAACCCACCACCCTCAGTATATGGGACCGGTGCCCTACTCACTGAGCCACAGGTGCCACCCAATACTTATTCTTCTGATGTGTGGCAAAGGAAATAAAAAGGGTGGACCTCCGGGTTAGGGCTTTATCTTTATTACTGGATTTGTGCTAATTGCTTTACCCACACAGCCTCTGTGCCCCCTTCCTAGGTGGGAAGGGTCAGGCCGAGCAGGAAGAAGCAGCTCACTCTCAGCCCTCCACCCCCTGGGCTCCCGCTGGCCTGGCCTTGGTTCCAGACGCCTGTGGTCCCGAGCACAGTCTCCCGGCACCCCCCTCGCCTGCCCTGAAGAGGTCCTGCTCTCTGCCCTCAACCTTTTACCGCCCACCCACCAACAGACTTGGAGAAACTCCAGAATGTTCCTCAAACCTTGCACTGCTCACAGGGCCTGGGGGCCGTCCTCAAGTTCTCACACCAGCCCCACCTGAAGTCCCACAGTTGCACACCAGAAGCAGGACGCCAGCCCCCCTTCCGGAGCCACCTTCACCCTCTCTGAGCACGTAGCCAACCCCGTGCCCTCCCCTCCATGTCTCCCCACATCTCGCCAGCTCGTGCCCTTCCACCTGACCTCCCAGCAGGGCAAACGCTGTGTTCACCCCAACTCCCTGCTGAAGGCCTCCCCTCCGCAGCGTTGGACAAAGCACAGACCCTTTATTTTGTTTCTCCCACTCATATAAAACCTAATTTTTACAAATCACAAGTATCTGTTGCTTTTCTACGGGCTTCGAAATCTCAGAGATGCCTGCAGCACAGCTTTCCAAAGCAGCTGCAGCAACCTCCACTCCGTCGCCACCCGCGAAGGCTCCAGCTGCTCCGTGTCCTCCTCCAAGTCCTTGCGGCCTTGTCTGTGGGCACTGGTGGAGGCGTAGCAGGTGGCACCGTGTGTGGGACCTGCACTTCACCTGGCTGGAGCGCCTAAGCACCATTATTCTATGTTTACTGGACAGTTAAACATCCCCTTTTGCGATGTGGCTGTTGGAGACGTCTGTTGACTTTTCTGTGAGTTTCTCCATCTGTTAGTCATTAATTTGCAAGAGTATCTGTTTGGCGTCATCTCTGAAGACCGAACATGTGCCCGCCCTGTGACTAGCGACTCCCCCTTGGGGTGTACGTCCTCCAGAGAAAGAGACTCGTGTAGTCACGGACATCCGCGCAGTGGTCTCAGCAGGGCGCTGGCCGTGCCCAGCCTGGAGGCTGATCCCCAGCAGTGCCGGCGCCAAGGCAGGTGGTCACGCGAGGGCTCCCTGTGCAGGGATGAGAATGGACGACCCCGCAGTGTGCAGAACACGAACCACCTCACAGAGAGGAGTGACGAAGCCAGGCGCTGACACCTGCACTGTGTCTAGGCTGACACACAGGCCACCCTGACCTGTGACGTAGGGTCGGGAGGCCGTTCATCTGGGTGAGGATGGCGGCACAGCAGCTCATGTACGTTCCCACGTGTGAGTTCCACGCGAACACAAATCTGCGGACTGCAGAGCGGAGGAAAGACAGGCTCGTTCCGGGCTCCCCGTCAGAAGGGAGATGCACATTAGGGAGGGCACAGTGAGGGCCAGTGGGGGGACAGACGGACAGGCACGGGGGGGAATTGTGAACCGTCTCCTCTACGCAGGTCACCAAAGCATCTCACCCACAGTGAGGCCACCAACCGGTGGGGACAGTTCTGCCCACTCCCCCAGGGCCATTTGGCAATTTTGAAGACACGTCTGGTTGTCACGACTGGGGCATCCTACTGGCTAACCCTGGAGGTCAGGGTTACACAGCAATTTGCACGGGACCCTGAACAAAAATCAAACACCATCCCAAGGCACCCTGAGGTCGGGAAACCAGGATGTCGTTCAGCCTCCTTGTTTTCCTGAGGAGGAAACCGGCAAGAGCCACAGCCCACGGTGGAGGAGCCACACTCAGCCCTGGTCTTCCAGCTGCCCTGGTCCGATGCCAGCCCTGTAACCTGGACGGAATTTTCAGATTCAAAACCTCCAAAGGACGCGCTTGAACACGCTGCATCCCGCCCCTCCTCCGGGAGGCGTGTGAAGTCGGGGACTCCCATCCAGTTAACGAATCCAGTGACTACATTTTCAAGAGCAAAAAAGGCCCTGTTTTGTTGTTATTGCTTTAGATTGTACAGAGAACTTGTGAGGAAAATATTACCAGCCAGAAAACAGCACAAGAAACTTGCCGTGCGAACACACGGCGCCAAGTCGGCATCTTGGGATAAAATGCTCAAGACTTAGAACGTTTCTGCGGGTAGTGTAGACGGGTCCAGAGTCATTTTTCTTCATCATCTATTATGTTTTCTGAAGGTGAAGCGAGGGGAACACATTTCTCTGAAACTATTTTTCACCTGGAAGATCATGTCCTGTAGCTGTGAAGCTCAAACACATCATCACAAAATTTCAGCAAGCAGCTTTCAGAAAATAATAGTCACGGTATTGGTTCATCTGCACATTCAAACAGAGCAGAGCTTCCAGTGTGGACTATTTTTACCCAAGCAGCCATGGCAGATGGATTCGTATGCCAGCCAGACATGTCCTGGGTTGCAATGAAGTTCCAACCTGCTATTCTCTCCAGACTTCTGCCTTCCCAGCTTGAAACACCAGCATTTAAATGTACACAGAATTCTGCCAATATTCGGGTACAGCAAACCCCAGCTACTGGCTCAGTGCCTCATTTGCACCAGGACATGTGCTGAGCACTGTGCTCTGGGGGAGAGACAGCCATGTACGAAGAGAGCACCCAGCCCCCTGACGGCCAGGTACAGAGAGAGTGCCCAGCCCCCTGACCGCCAGGTACAGAGAGAGTGCCCAACCCCCTGACCACCGGGTACAGAGACAGCGCCCAGCCCCCTGACGGCCAGGTACAGAGAGAGTGCCCAGCCCCCTGACCGCCGCGTACAGAGAGAGCGCCCAGCCCCCTGACCACCGGGTACAGAGACAGCGCCCAGCCCTCTGACGGTCGGGTACAGAGAGAGCGCCCTCCCCCCTGACCTCCGGGGACAGAGAGAGCGCCCAGCCTCCTGACGTCCGGGTACAGAGAGAGCGCCCAGCCCCCTGACCACCGGGTACAGAGACAGTGCCCAGCCCCCTGACCCCCGGGTACAGAGAGAGCGCCCAGCCCCCTGACGTTCGGGTACAGAGAGAGCACCCAGCCCCCTGACCACCGGGTACAGAGACAGTGCCCAGTCCCCTGACGGTCGGGTACAGAGAGAGCGCCCAGCCCCCTGACCACCGGGTACAGAGACAGTGCCCAGCCCCCTGACGGTCGGGTACAGAGAGAGCGCCCAGTCCCCTGACCACC
>CAUYON010170729.1:0-33273 GCA_963573935.1 Arctocebus calabarensis
GCTTGATTCCTCCTGCTTTATTTTTATTTCTGAGTAATGTCCTAGCTATTCGAGGTTTTATCTGATTCCATATAAAATGAAGTATTATTTTTTCGAGATCTTCATGACAATGGAGCTTTGATAGGGACTGCATTAAAATTATATATTGCTTTGGGTAGTATATACATTTTAGTAATGTTGATTCTTCCCAGCCATGAGCATGGTATGTTTTTCCATTTTTTAACATTTTAGAAATGTAGTTAAGTATAACAAGCAGACAGCCCTCAGAATGGGAGAAAATATTTGCAGATTATGCCTCCAACAAAGGTTTAATAACCAGAGTCCACAGAGAACTCAAATGTATTAGCAAGAAAAGAACAAGTGATCCCATCTCAGGGTAGGCAAAGGACTTGAAGAGAAACTTCTCTATGGAAGATAGGTGCACGGCCTACAGACACATGAAAAAATGCTCACCATCCTTATTCATCAGAGAAATGCAAATCAAAACTACTTTGAGATACCACCTAACTCCAGTAAGATTAGCCCACATGACAAAATCCCAAAACCAGAGATGTTGGCATGGATGTGGAGAAAAGGGAACACTTCTACCCTGCTGGTGGGAATGCCCACTGATACGTTCCTTTTGGAAGGATGTTTGGAGAGTCCTTAGAGATCTAAAAATAGACCTGCCATTTGATCTTTTAATTCCTTTACTAGGTATATACCCAGAAGACCAAAAATCACATTATAAAAAAGACATCTGTACCAGAATGTTTATTGCAGCCCAATCCATAATTACTAAGTCAAAGAAGAAGCCCAAGTGCCCATCGACCCACGAATGGATTAATAAATTGTGGTACATGTATAAGATGGAATACTATGCAGTCTTAAAGAAAAATGGAGACTTTACCTCTTTCATGTTTACATGGATGGAGCTGGAACATATTATTCTTAGCAAAGTATCTCAAGAATGGAAGAAAAATATCCAATGTACTCAACCCTACTATGAAGCTAATCTATAGGTTTCATATGAAGGCTATAACCCAATTATAGCACAAGAATATAGAGAAATGGGCAAGAGAAGAGAGGAGAGGGGGAGGTTGGGGAGGAGGGAGGGTAATTTGTGGGGCCACACCTATAGTACATCTTAGAAGGGTATAGGTGAAACTTAAATGCAGAATACAAATGTCTTCATACAATAACTAAGAAAATGCCATGAAGGCTATGTTAAACAGTTTGATGAAAGCATTTTAGATTGTATATGAAACCAGCACATTGTACCCCTTGATTGCACTAATGTACACAGCTATGTTTTAATTTAAAAAAAAAACCCTCAAATTTGATTACGTTGGTCCTCTGTTTAAAATTTCACTGTCCTAAAGACACAGTAAAAGCTCAGAGGATGTTCAGATGTGAAGCTCCCTGGTAGCTCAGGGAGGAATGCTGAGATTCAGCCACTAAAATGCCCACTAATATCCAATGGTCTCTCATGTTTTCCTATCTCCCACTGTTCCTTCTGTCTAGGACTTTTCCCTACCATTTTCTTGAGTGATTAACTTCTATTGATCCTTCAAATTGCATTCAAGCATCAACTTCCATAGGAACCTTTTCTGATCACACTATCTCTAAGCTCTGGCTGAGTTAGGCCTGCCTATGCTATTCCCCTGATACCACCAACCAGGCAACCTACAGAAATACTCATCTTTTGACTTTCTACTAAACTCTGAGTTCCTAGAGGGGTGACAACTGCATTCTGTTTCTCTTTGGACCTCTAGATTCTAGAACTTAGCAAATTGCTTTGGATAGCATAGAAGCTTAATAATTCCTTGTTGAGTGTATAAACAGATGCTCTGTGTGAACAGAAATTATTTGTATGCATAGAAGGTTAACACAAAAAAAATACAGGGAGAATTCTCCTGAATTAAAGAAAAAAAATTGAAACCTTAGCAAAAGTACTTGGTTGGAATTTCTTCGGAAGTGCCTGTGTGGATTTTCTAAATATTTTTTTCTTCAAATATTTTGGGATCATTTAAGGCCACATCTGTTCAGAACCATGGGGAGAGCCTAAATTGTCTGCCAAATTCTTTTGAAGCCCTCAAATTTTATAAGCCTGAGCAGCATTGTTTGGGTAAAAGTCTTGTTCTTTGTGGATCAAGAGGAAGTTAAGACATTTGGATATTTACATAGAAACAAAGAATTTGAAGACTGGAAGGAAATTGAGCAGGATTCTATTAAATGATTTTCACATTGTGTTCTGTGTGGTCCTTCCAAACTAGGGCAGGAGGTATGAGGGGATAGAAAGAGGGTCCCATTCCCAATTTAGCTGTTTATTTATTTATTTTTTAAAAATCTATTTGTCATGAGCTGAGTCCATGACTTGAAATGTGGAAACTGAGACTGTGGGAGATTAAGTCTCTTGAACAAAGATAAACAGCTTCTCCAGGGACCAGACAAACATTAGATTTATGATTTCCTGTTTTCCACTGAAGCGCTCTTTCCATTTTTCTATGCAAAAGATGAAAAGAATAGGCAATTTACTTTATGGTCAAGAGAGGTTAAAATTAAGACACTTGTTTTCAAACATCAATTTAGAGTTCATGTCGTTCAATTTAAGAATGTAGTTAACTGAGTTTGATTTGCTTTCACTTAGAAAGCAGCTGCCTTTCAGGATAATAAAATAAACAGATACAATAATATTTGATCAGCTGTGGCTTTTAATTTAAATGTTTGACTTAGTGCTGTTAGTTTGCTGCATTCCAAAATATTCTCTGCAGGAGAAGCATATGCATTTTAAAGCATTTCAAATGTGTGTTATGATGTCCTAAGCCCAGGCATCCTTTCTGTTTCTGTGCATCCCCTGAGAAGAGGTGACATTGTTTTGGCAACACATATTTTCCAAAGGACACATCAATCCCACAATCTGAAATTTTTCAGATGTGGCAAAGATGAGCCACATCTGAAAAATGAAAATGTGGGCCATTTTCTTTTTTGCTATCCCCCCAATTTTCGCCTTTTCCAAGATGTCTTACAGTAAAAATTGTAGTATACAGCTTTTTCAGATTGGCTTCTTTCATTTACATTTCTTCCATGTCTTTCTGGGGTTTGATAGCTCATTTCATTTAAGCTTTGGATATTATTCCATTGTCTGCAGGCTCCACCATGGATGGAATATTCAGACAATCTTTCATCTACTGAAAAACATGTTGATAGCTTCCAAATTGTGACAATATGAACAACTTGCTATAAATATTTATATGCCAGTTTTGAATGGGTGTAATTTTTCAACTTATTTGGGCAAATACTAGTATGTGTTGATTAGGTGTATTGACATTCACAAACTAATTCCTTTTCTGGGACTGTGATTGAGACTTCAGGATGATATGGTCAAAGTATGTTTAGTTTTAGAAGACACTTCCAAACTCTCTTCCAATGTGGTTATACCATTTTGCATTCTTATTAACAAAGAATGAGAGTTCCTGTTGTTCCACCCACGTCCTCACCAGCATTTGGTGTTATCAGTGTGTTAAGACTTTATGGCTATTCTAATAGGTGTGCAGTAGTATCTTATTATTTGAATTTTCAGTTCTGTAATGATGAATGATGTGGAGCATCTTTTCATGTACTTATTGGCCATCCATGTATAAACTTTGCTTCGGTGTCTGTTTGGATTTTTCCTTATTTTCAAATTGATTTGTTTGTTTGCTTATTGCTGGGATTTAAGAGTTCTTTGTATATTTTGGAACAGGTCCCTTCATCAGATATGTCTTTGGCAAATATTTTCTCCCAGTCAGTAGTTTGTCATCTCATTGTCTTGAAAGTGTCTTCCACCAAAACAGATGATTTTTAATTTTAATAAAATATGATTTCAAATTTTCTTTCATGAATTTTTCATTAGTGTTGTATATAAGAAGTCATCGCAAGCCCAAGGTCATTTAGATTTTGTCCTGTATTATCTTCTAAGAGTTATAGTTTTACATTTTATATGAGTCATACTGAGGTCTATGATGCATTTTATGTTAATTTTGTAAAGAGTGTAAAGTCTGCATCTAGATTTATTTTTTAACATGTTGCCTTAGTTGATTTGCTGTTACTATAACAAAAAACTTGAGTTTGGGTAATTTATAAAGGAAAAAGGTCTATTGAGCTTAAAATTGGGAGCTTACCTGGGAGGTCCAGGTTAGGACATCCATATCTGCTTAGCTTTTGGTGCGGGCCTTGTGCTGGGTCATGACATGGCAAGAGTGGAAGGAAAAGTGGGTGTGAGCAAAGTACCAAACACAAGAGGGTCCTTGCTTTATAACAACCCACTCTTCAATCCCAAGAGACTGAGAAGTCACTCCTCTAAAAAAGGCATTTACCCCTTTTAACATCTTTGTCACCTGCCAAAGGCACCATCTCCTCATTGCATACTAAACCTCAGTGAATTTGGAGGAGAGGAACCATCCTCAGACCGTAGCACATATGGCTGTCTGATTGTTCTAGCATCATTTGTTGAAAAGACTTTCATTTTTTCAGTGAATTGCCTTTGCTCCTTTGTGAAGATCAGATGACTATGTTTGTGTGAGTGTACTTCTGGGTTCTCTGTTTGTTTTCATTACTGTTGCTTTACAGCAAATCTCAAAGTTAGGTAGATTAGCTCCCGCCAACTTCATTCAGTATTATTCACTGTTATATTGGCTATTCTTGGTCTTTGTCTCTTTGTATAAACTTTAAATTAAATGTATTGACATCCACAGAATAATTTGCTGGGATTTTAATAGGGATTGTAGTGAATCTATGCATCAAATTGGGAAGAACTGACATCTTAACAGAATCAAGTCTTCCTATTTATGAACATAGAATATCTCCCAATTAATTTAATTTTATTTCTTTCATCAGATTTTTATAGTTTTCCTCATATAGAATATTGTATATAATTTGGTGTATATCCAAGCACTTTGGGGAGTGCAAACGTAGATTTCACTGTTCCTAATTTTAAATTCCAGTTTTTATTGTTGACATATAGGAAAACAATTTGCTTTTGTACCATTTTTTCCTTTATACAGATAGAATCAAGTGACGTAGTGGTTGACTACATTGCTCTAGCTAAAATGAATATCTCGAAAATTCTCAGTTTCCCTCTCATAACATACACATCTCAAAGTTATGGATAAGATGCTGTCTACAAAATCCTTGTAAGGCTTATGGTCTAAAAAACTAAATAAAACTTTAAGAGATGTTTCAAAAGTCAGAGGTTTTGATTCCCAATGGATTCATAATTCTGTACAGTATATTAGCTATAACTTTAATTCAATACCAATGCTTATGACTTGAACTTCCTCATGTCCTCCTGTCCCACCTCCAGTAAAAAGTAACTATAGAGATTCTTCTCTACCATTCTATACTACAATGGTGAGTTTCTCATGGATGCCACAGAGAAATATATATTTCTTAAGCCCATCCTATGTATAGTTCTCAAAGCTTTGTGGTATCTTAGAATGAAGTCAGATAGACTCAATTTTGTTTTACATAGCTTAACAGCTGTAAGATCTTATAGAAATTCCTCTAAAATAAATTTATTCCTTTATCTGTAAAATGGAGATTGTAAATGCCACTTCATAGAATCCCCACGAGGACTTAACACAGTAACACATGGAATATCTGATATGCTTTAGGAACTGGGTAATTATTAAACAATCTTGCTTACTTTTGATATTTCCAGAAGAAAATTCTTGATTCAGTATCCTGAACTATATGATAGACTCCAGTAGACTAATTGAATCTGAGAGAAGAGGTGTTTGTCACTTTCTTTTCCTCCTCTTTGGTTTTCAAAAAGTATCTATAGAAATAGAATCAGTGACAATAAACAAATTGCTGCCTGCTGATCCATTATGAACAGAGACAGTAATGATTATGCCTTAACTGTACAAGGCAAAAAAAAAATGAGATCAGTATGTGATAGAAATCATGAATCAGAAAGAATTATTTTGTTTTACAAATGATAGATAACCACAAAACAACTAGGAAACACAGTCTCTGATTATGCAACTCTAGTAACCTATAGCTACATTCTACAGAATAAACACTACAGTACAGACAGAAACTTTAGCATTTATGTTTTATGAAAACTGTTCTCCTTTGTTAGCATGTCACTTTGAGGATAGAAGAATATCCTTGAGGGCAAAACATGCTTTTCATACATTAAGGCTGCCTAGAGCGTATTCTGACACATTATTTAAATATTAAGTAATCTTTATAATTAAAATGATGTTCTTTGGAATGAGGATGGAGACACATGGTTATCTGAATCGCCTTGAGCTCATTTTGCAATAAGTAGATTTTTACTTTTCTAGAATACATAATGAATTATACGATGTTTAAAGTAGGTATTAATTAATGGTTGAATTACAAAAGACATTTTCTCAGGATGTGATGATATACATGACAAGTAAAGGACATTTATCATGATAAATATTAGTCAATGTTGAATGGGCTATATGAGATCTATTTTCATTCTTACAAAACGATAAATATTAACTTAATCAATAATGAAAGAATACATAACATAAAGTATAATTCTTAATATCCTATTTAAGATATGCATGACTTTATTATATAATTAGAAAAAAATGTTACTGAGAATACCTGAAAGGGGTTGTAATGATCAGAAACACATATTATATCTAAAAGTTTATTAAAGTCTTGGTTTTGAAAAATCAATTTTGGAGCAAGAATGTAAGCAGTATAGTTATGCTCTTAGAATATAGGTAAATACAAGGAATGTGTTTTGAATACAAAATGTGTATTTTTAGAATCTCAAACCCGTAAGTCACTACTTTCCATATACAAGTTCCAACGTCTGGTTTCTATAATCAGTCCATGTCTATTTGGTGTGTAGTTGTATTGATTATGTTAGCATGCATGAATAGCAAATCACTTGGTCAATCTTTAAATTGCCTTTAGTGATTATCTCCTCTCACTGGGGTCGAATTCAGCCTTCCCTTTAAGTCAGTGAAATGAGTGTCAACAACTTATCTCAATAAGCCCACTGGAGAGTGATACATCCCTCTCAGCAGAAGCTCTTTCTTCTGTAGATGTTCCCACAGTGCTTTCAGTGGAGATCATCTGTTACCATGCTGCATGTAAACTCAGTTCAACATATTACCAGGTTGTGTATAAATTCAAATCTTTCCTCTTTTGAAATACTCTACTGTTACGAAAAGAAGAAATGATTTCTTCTTTGAATTATGATCTCTAAAAGATCTAGTTGAGACTCGTTTGAATACTTCTCGAATAGAAATGTGAAAAAAAAAATTAAACAAGTGTCAGAATTTCTAGGAAGCCCCAGGATATAATCTGTTCTCGACTATGATTCATTAACAAAGACATCTTCCTATTTATAGGTTTGGGTCAATGCAGCCTCCCTAACTTGAAGGAATAGTTCTCAAGCTCAGATATAAATGGGTCATGTGAAGTTCCAGAAGATGTTTCTCAAAGTCCCTTGAGAAAAATAAACTTGGCCCAGTAGTTACTAGTTTGTATTCCAGCTGACTCCTTTATCCCCTTATTCCTCAGAGGTGTACAAAGGAGGAGATATTGGCCACTTGAAATCCAACCAGCTTCATCTCAAAGTCAAAAATCTCTTAGCTTACATCAGCAAAATTCACCAAAATGTATAGACTGTTTATTTCAAATATAAAAACAGCAAACTTTCTTTGCCCCAGGGGTCATGACATATTTTCATGTTAGTGCAGAAACTGTGAGTAAAGAATGAGAACACTTAAACCAGATGACATTAAGAGCAGCTTTGCTATTAACACAGATGGCATCATAATTAACTCTTAATATCTCAGAAATGTAAGTATCCCACATATTATCCTTAACCTAATAATGATGTTCAATTGAAACATTGTCTAGTAAAAAAGATTCATCTGTGCACCATTTATCCTCTTCTAGACGTTCCAGTTCTTGATGGAAGGAACAGTATTTTATTCACCTTGTGGTGACCACCCTCTACATGTTGCCCTAGACATACTAGCTGTCCAATAGTATGTACTGTATTCAATAGAAATGTATAAATCTTGGCTTTAAAAGTTGGATACACATTCAACATACCTGTGCAAGTTATAAAGCCTTTCCTGAAAACTAGCTAAGACATATTCAGTTGTTAAAATTCTGAGGGGAAATTTTAAATTCAATGTGAATGAACTACCTCTCTAATATAAAATGACAGTAGGCTCCAAGTTAAAATAATGATTTTTCTCATTTTTCAGTAACATTCATTAAATGCCTAATATAATTCTGTACTTTCTGAAAATTGATTATAATGAAGAAATCCTGGTCATTATGAAATGGTCATCTAGTCATAGGTAAAATAAATGGGAGAATTATGGTGATCCAAATGTAGAAAGCTTTTAAATTGGAGGCAAGATGAAATTTTGCTTCTAAAACATCTTAGTATTTTTCCTTTGCAATATTTTGTGTTGAATAAAGTAATATGGAAAGATAATATTTTCATTTTCAGATGCTTAAATTTAGATACACATTTAACACTGTTGTCATTATTATTACATATTTATATGTAAGACCTCAAACGTACATGTACCTTTATGGTGGTACAGTAATAAAAGCGCCTGTGTTGCATCAAGATTTGCTAACTTTTTATTCCTTAAAGAATATATGATAATCTTCTGTTTTTTAATGAATTTGGGTTAAGATTCCATATTATGAAGCACATTTGTCAAAATATAAGGCAAAAAACACATGCTAAGTCAGCAATCTCCAACAACTCAGGAAATATGTGAACCATAGGAAAGTATGTAGGGGAATATCAGGGATTCCGTACATATATTTTATTTAATTTAAAAAATAGGAACAAATGAGGGCTATTTAAAAGTTCAATATTTGGATTGACACTGGCCTACGCACTTGGTGGGGTACAGTGCTCAAGATATTTTTAGGGAATTATTAGCATTTTTCAAGTGGGAAGATTTATAGTGGAGACTTCACATGTTCATTAATTTTGACTTATTATGAAATATCATATTTTTGTCAACCACATTGACTTTGGAATTATATCACCTAAATTTTTAACTTAGTCTTCAGCAAATAAATACTTGAATTAATATGTGCCTTCAAAACACTTGTATTAATAATGCAAAGGTAAATAAAACACAAGGAAATACAGGTGCTTACCACACCACTCTTAGTAAAAGGGTTTCCCAGCCAGAGTCCTGCCCCAGGGGCAGAGTCCCTTAAGACCTGTGGATCTGATGGAGACCAACTGAAAAAAAGGGAGAAGACACACAGAATAGGATTTTGAAAGGCGGGAACTCAGGGGACCACTGCCTCTTTGTGGGTTTCCCGCTGTGACCCCGAGTATCTGTTCCACTGTGCTTTTATTGAAGGCTATTTGTTCAGAGGGTAAGCTGAGGGAGAGAACAAAGACACCAGCAGTTTCTCTGAGTGAGCATAGCAGCTCCTATTGTTTCTCTGATCATTAACCTTGAGATCTGAGCAGCCTTGAGAAATCTGGAACCCGAGCCTTGTGTAGGGACAGCCTCCTGTCTGTGGTCACACACACAGATTCCTAGGGGGTTGTTAATAGCTGCTAGTTCCCTGTAGAGTAAAACACCATTTGTGTCCATCTCCTCTGAAGAATTGGTGGGAGAGAGGAATTTTCCTCTGGTCACCACCACAGAGGGTCTTGTCTACAAGCAGGGATAGAAGTTCTCCTACCCACTGGTCAGGGCTCGAGCTGTTCCCTTGATCTCTGCCCCAGCCAAATACAAATCTCTACAATGGGTAACTGCTTTGACTGTTTACAGGGCAGGAAAGGGCCTAGTTAATGTATCTTTTCAGGCCTTGCCACAGCATCCTCTGTGGCCATTATTCCTTCAGAGTGTTCACAGACCCAGCAGAGATGTTTGTAAGCTGTATCCCCAATAGGTCAGAACTCTAGGGAAAGCCGGAAACTTGCTCAAATAAGAAATTTAGCAGCAGCTGGTTTAAAGGTAAACTAGCTGACTCTACTTTGCTCCGCCTCACTCAGCTTACTTTTTCATTTTCCCTCTTTTCTGGGGGTGCTTTCCTGCGCCAAGAATGGGGTCTTTGGTCCCCATTTTGCCTGCATCTTCCAAATCTCAAATTGAGGTAAAAGTAATAACAACATCAACCCTGACCAAAATTTCGTCAGCAAGTAAGAAAACTGTCTGGCAAAAGCACTTTTTATTACATAGAAATCATTTGAAAACAGTTATTCAGACAGTTTCTATCATTGTATGAGTTTGTGGTGTTAATTAGTAATGATTTATTAACTGCGAATACTATTTTCAGCATATTGGAACTAGAAAATAGAATTATATAACCTATTTTTAAAGTCTTTTGTACACCAGTTTGAGTGGGCTTTGAACTTTTTCTTAAAAATGTTAAAATGTTACACTTGCCTAGTAATTTTCAAGTAAAACCAAAGGGCATCAGGAAATTGATCAAATTTTATCCAGAACCTAAAATAACTGATGAGAGGATTGAAAAATGAGCATCATAATGTAGTGTGTTCAGCCGTTTATATAATTCTTCTAAAGGGCCCTGTGTATTTTTTGCATGTATTGCATGTGTGGTATCTCCTTTCAGCTGTGAAAATCATTAATACCAAGTGTTAAAACAAACTGTACCTAGAAACAGACCTTCAAATGTCAGTAATTAATAATATTGTTAAGCATTAAACCAAGATTTTCAAAAATAGAAAAGCATATTTGATTACACTGCTCTTTCTAAAAAACATAGTACTACACTGTTGAGAGTAAAAAGGAAATTTGGTATCAATAATAATTAAATTAAGTATCTTTAAAAGTGTTTATTTTATTTCTTATCCTTTTCAACGTTTGTTACAATAAACATATAACATTATTATCAGAGGGCAGGTATATGAGTAAATATATAATATACAGAGAAGGAGTGTATGTGTGTGTGTGTGTGTATGTGTACTCTGAAAGCATTTTTACTGATAAAATTGTAAAGCCAAAGTCTAGAGACCCTTGTGTCAGGTAACTGAGTGAAGCAGTAAATACAGCAATAAAAGAAACTTATGAAATACATGAAGGTTATCTTTCCTGTACAATAACATCTTTCTCCTCCTGTGATTCTCACTCTCTGATGTTGTCTAGGATTTTCTACTGCTCTCAACTAATCTATTAGATCTTCAGTAATTCAGATTAAAAATGAAGTAAATAACTATTGCAAAAAATAATTTTAAGAGGAAAATTTGATTAATTTATCAATTTATCCTACATATATGTGATGATTTGGCCAGTGGTTTGATTCCAGATACATTAATTTGCCATGAACTTTCTAGTTTCCAAGGAGTGAACACAATGTAGAAAACCCTTGACTTTGGGCTGGGCATGGTGGCTCACCCCTGTAATCCTGGCACTCTGGGAGACCAAGGTGGGTGGGTGTTTGAGCTCACAGGTTTAGACCAGCCTGAGCAAGAGTGAGACTCTGTCTCAACCAACAAAATGAAAAACTGAGGCAAGAGTAAGGATCGCTTGACCCCAAGGGTTTGGGGTTGCTGTGAGCTATGATGCATGGCACTATACCAAGGGTGAAAAAGTGGTGAGACTCTGTCTCAAAAGATAAAACAAACAAACCTACAAACAAACAAACAAAACCTTAATTTCACAAAGACATTAATAAGGTAAGCACATAAAATATATAGAATATTAGATGATAATAAATGATAAAGGAAGAAATAGAGCATGGAGGAGATGAGAAGGATGGTGATTGGTAGGTAGTGCTGTAATTTAGATAGAATATTTTTTCAGGGAACTGAAGGTGAGTTAGGAACAAATCATGTGGTATCTGGGGCAAAAGGGTCTCAGGGTAAGACTACAGCAAATGCAAAAGCCTTAAGACATGAATGAACCTGCATGTTCAAAGCCTGTCAAGGATCAGGTAAAAAGGAGAGAAGTAGCAGGAGATGGGGAAGGGGCAACTACTGTAGGCTTTTAGGACATTGTAACTAACACCTATGCTTCTTGGAGTGCAGCCGAGATCCAAAAGAACTCTTTGAGCACAGAAATGTAATGGTCTGTCTTACATTTTAACAGGGTCATTATGATTGTTACCTCAAGAACAGAATGAATGGGACAAAGGCAGATATAGGTAGATAGATCAGCTCGGGGACTTTGCAATCATCCAGTCATATACATGATAACTTAGACCAAAGTGGCAGCGATGGAGGTGATTCAGAGTGGGTTGATACCAGCTACATTTCAAAGGTAAAGCTAAAATCATGTCTTGATAGTTTGTGGAACATGAAAGAAAGAGAAGAGGCAAGAATGACTTTTAAGTTATGGGCTTAAACAACTGAAAGAATAGAGTTGCCATTGATTTGGCAGAGAGAGACCTTGGGAGAAGCATACTTTTGAAAGATGACCATGAACTCAGCTTAGCTCATTATATGAGGTTAGAAGTGCCTATTAGCATTCAAGTGCCAATGTTAAGATGGTAGCTTGTATACAAGCCTCGAATGTATTGCAACTGGAACACTTGAATAGAAGATAAAAAATGTTTGAATCTTCCATACAGATGTCATTTAAACCAGGAAACTAAATGTAATAACCAAGAAAATGAGTGAAGACAGGAAAGGAAACTAAGAATTGGTGGCCAGAAAAATAGGAGGAAAACAGGGAAAATAATGTATTGAATATGAACTGAATGAATTAAGAATGGATACATTTGTCGCCTACTATTGATGGGTCAAATCAGGTAAGGAATGAGAGTTGACCGTTGGAATGAGCAAGGTCTTGATGACCTTGAGAAGTGCACTTTCAATGGAGTGATGCAGCAAAATGTTAACTGGAGTGGATTTAAGAGAGAATAAGAAGAAAAGCTATACAGAGGAGTACAGCCCTCTCTGTCTAGAAAGAAAATCAGGACACAGATGCCTGCTTGTAAGTGGGTTGAAAGTGGTGCTGGGACATGTAGAAGTCTCTTCTGTTGGTCTTTATATTCTTAACAAATATTAAATAATTGAGGATGTGGGAGGAGGATTCTGAAGTTGTGAGGAGAAAGGAGAAAGTATGAAACAGTATCCAGGATTGCAGTAGGAAAGAAGATGAACCAGGCAGCATTGAAGATGTACGTAAGGTTAGTAATCAAGAATCTGAAGCCAGGCCAGTCAGCAGGTAGGCTGGGTCTCTTCCTCGTGTCTGGCTCAGCAGTTGTAGGTACAAGAAGACAGAGACCGAGACTTAACTGAAGTGGTTTCACCAAGGAAAGTAGATATTAAAATGATTGACCATGGAATTTAAACTAGAGATTAAAAAACCCTCAGGCCAGAGTAACTTCCCCTTTTTTCCTCCTTCTAAAATGTTATTGGCACTTTAGGGAAGACAAGTCTTTGCTTGATGGGACTATACAAGGCCTCTTAGTGGATAGTTGGTATCCTTGGCACAGGACACTAAAGATCAGTAGCACTTTACTACAAACTAAAGGAACAGTGCATAATCTTGGGAAGTCTTTAATTTTTTTAACTCAATTGCATTTTCTTCTTCCTTAGAATGGAATTTTTCTCTATGTCCTCCAAAGTAAACATACTTTACATAACAGTGAATTACTTATGTAAACACTAACATCAATCTATCTTCTATTTGTTGTATCTAGCCCAAAATATGCCAGCACAGAAAATATAGGTTAATGTTTCCCAGTGATACATTGAGCACAAGACTTTCTAGTAATCACCAAATGGTTGCTTTATTGCTTAGATACGTTAATTAGCGTAATCACTGAAATATATCAAGTATTCATTTGTATATCTGGAACGTAGTAAGTGCTCATATGTATACCTGGCACAGTGCTAATTGTTTTGCCTGCGTTATCTGATTTGATCTTCACACAGTGCTCTGAAATCGTATTATCATTATCTTCACTGGATAGCAAACAGTAGAAATATGGACCTATTACTTGGAGAATGGAGGAATGTTCTGCAATATTACGATGTGCTTGTTCATTTTTCATCCATGTACATTGACATGAATTGCTACAGTATGCTAAGACAGCACCGCCAGAATACACTTTATTTCCTAGGCTTACACATACCTTATTCTTTTGTTTTTTAGTTTCTTAAACCACTCTTACATTTTCTTCCTCTTTCTTTTTACCCTGATTATACTTGAGAGCCCAGATTTTTTCTTTTTAATAAAAAGCCAACCAGTGGAACATACACCCTCCAAAATATCATTTAGTACATCTTTGACATAACCTGACTTAACTATTTGAGGAAGATTTTTAGCTTCTGAAATGGCATGCCTTTAGATATTAGTGACCTTTATTTATAAACAAATAAATGTCTTCAACCTCTATATAGCTACCATCCATACAGCCACACAATATATAGAGAGTTCCAAATGCATTGCAAAAAAAAAAAAATGATATAATAGTGGTCACTTATGTCCTCTTGATTGAAACTATATTATATAATGTTCTTTACTTTCAGCTCAATAACCTGAAAATATAACTGTCTATTTAAAGAAGACATTTTCTTGTTTGGCAGAAAATTATCATCGTACAGCATATGTACAATATGGTCCTAATTTGTGACTGTATGTGCTAGGCTTAGAAAACTCACTTTAAGTTTTACTGAATTTATTTTGGAGTTTAACTCTTACTTTTGACATGATTTATATTCTAAGGATATCTCATCTTCTTTCTGCTTAAAATTCTGCAAAATGACATTACACAGATAGAAAGGTATATGTGCTCTTATTATAGCAGCGTCTGCCATGGCTGCAGTCCTGTTGTTAGAAGCCTGTCAGAATTTTCAGCATAAGCCTTCCTTTTCTAGGTGTTGTGATTTAATCTGATAACTCCTATTACTCTCTGAAAACTGTGCAGCCATGCTGCATCTTAGAACAAAATCTATATATATGTACATTCCTACTTTTTCCCCATACCTACATTCCCCATGTTTTGACTCTATTATTTCAAAATTACAGCAACTAATTCCAAATTGAACTTCTGAATCTATTTGCAGAACTGGTGGCTAGTAACCTCAGGAATTTCTTTATAATGATTGACATATATGTGGTAGGCTACATAATGGCCTTTGCCAAGATGTTAACATTATAATCCCCAGAACCTGTATCTTACCTCACATGGGAATAGGGCCTTTGCAAATATGATTTGCTAAGTTTAAGGACCTTGAGATCGGAAGAGAATCCTGTGTTATCTAGGTGGATACAGTCTAGTTACATGAAGCCTTGAAATGGAAGAAGAAGGAAGAAGGGGTGGTCAGAGTGATGCAGGAATGGAAGAAGAGAAAGGTGAGGTGCGAAGCATGAAAAGGATTCCATGTGCCACTGGTGGTTTTGAAGATGGAAGGTCCCCTGAGCCAAAGCACATGTGTGACCTCTAAAAGCAAAGAAAGGGTATAGAGTTAGACTGACAGCCAGCAAGGAAATGGGAACCTCAGTTCTACAACCCCAAGAACTAAATTCCTTCAACACCCTGAATGAGCAAGGCAACTCATTGTCCCCTAGAGCCTGCAGAAAAGAGAGTATCCCCACCAACACTGTGATTTCAGCATGTTTAGCACAGGAATACACAAGTTGGAATTCTCACCTACAAATCTGCTAGATCACATACAGAGGCTGTTGAAAAAAATGTGTATACATTTTAAGAAAAGAAAAGAACTGTTAAAATTGTAATACTCAATATATACCAATATATACCCGTGGTTATTTTGTATGTTGTATCTCTTGTAACTGCAGAAGTCAAATCTGACTTGAGTACACAATTGCTACTCAATATGAATTATTACAATTTAATGCAATTTTTTCCTTTCTTAAAATGTGTACACATTTGGGGGGCACCCTTTGTATATGCATTGCCTTCAGCTACTAATTTGTTATGGTAGTAACTGGAAATTAAATCAGTAATGCAGGGGCTACAGGCATCATCCTTACCTACAGTGAAAAATCTGAGTATAACTTTTGACTCCTCCCGAATTAACTGCTAGTAGCCTGGTGTTGACCAGAAGCCTTATAAAGATTGTTGATTAACACATATTTTGGATGTTTGTGTGTTGTATAGACTGTATTCTTACAATAAATAAAATTTTTCTAGTAACCTCCAAAAATGATAACGTTAAGAAAATCGTAAGGAAGGGAAGATATATTTACCATTCATTAAGTGGAAGGGGATTATCAGAAAGGTCTCCATCCTGGTCATTTGTCTGTTGAGGACGCGGAGGAGGAGGAACGGAGGGGTTGGTCTTTCTGCCTCCGGTAGTAAGGACACAAGAAAATCCTTGTAGGAGTGGATGTGCACAATTCAAACCTGTTTGTTTAAGGGCCGGTTGTGTAGTAGAATGATGACCAGGCTTGTAGGCACTGTCACCGGTTTTGGAGGGAAACTCTGGGAGCAGGACGATCTCCTGGCCGGGATGGAGCTGTTTGGAGGCCTGGACACCAGCCCTGAAGCCACTGAGTGCTCTAACGAGCCAAGGTCTGTGCCTAGTTAGCAAGCAGGCGTTATACTTTGAATGGGTGGAACTTCAGCGTGGGCGCAGAGCCGGGGAAAAGAGCACATAGCGATCCTTAGGCACGCAGTCCTGGTATGCGGGCGCCACACACCTGCCGTTGGCGGTTCACTCAATAGCTGCTGCAGAGGGCGCTCCGGGCGTTCCTGCAGCCAGCGCGGAGGTTACCGGGCGGCTGGGCTCCCCCGAGAGGCTTACCGCCTGCAGGCTTGAACATTCCGCGGTCTGCGAACCGGTGGGTTCTCACGTGGGGCCGGCCACACGATGGCGCTGACAAACTGTATGTAGATGGTTGCCTCTTTGGACAGGGAGTGGGGAGGGGAGGAACTAATGGGAGTAAAAAAATCAAGGAGGGGCGGCACCTGTGGCTCAAAGGAGTGGGGCGCTGGCCCCATATGCCAGAGGTGGCAGGTTCAAAACCAGCCCCAGCCAAAAACTATGAAAAAAAAAAATCAAGGAGAAGATTTCACGGTATTTGTCCCCTTTTCTTGCCTTCACCGCGCATTGGAGAAACTGGTTTGATGCTTCTTCACTCCAGTAAATAGACAAGGAGGACTGAAAAAGGAGGGGATACTTTTGTGACCCAGGGTTGAGGAACGGCCCATTTCACCTCACACCTGAGCAAGGTGAAGTTTCACATCCTGAGGGTCAAGGGCAGCTTTGCCCAGACTAACGTCTTGATGGCTCGCCAGACCAGATTGACTTTGGAGGTTTGAAGGGACCCAAGAACTCTCCTTAATGGAGATCAGTGTCAGTGACACTTCGTTTCCATCCGTGGGTTTGTGAGGTCTAGAGAGAAGTGTATTCTATGAAAAGAATAAATGCGTAATTAGAAAAGCTTCAACTATTCAATGTCCAAACATTTAATCCTAAATTTAAATACTAAAAAATATTTTTAAATGTTAAAAATATTTCATAATTCAGATCTTTACAAGAGCTTTGTCGTGTCATCTGACTATGTTTTACACTCACTGTAATGTCCACATAATGCCACAGAAAACCCAAGGAGGAATCATTCCTCATAATAATCGTTCCAATATAATTGCCTTTGTGTGGAAGGCGCTTGGTTTTGCTGCATCTTTTGCTGATATCACAGTGTCAGGATGTTCAAAGTATAGCAAAAATGAGAGGTGATTTGAAAAAAGAATGAAATAATGGGTTTTCTCCGAATATACACATATGATATTGGAATTATCTTTTGTAAATAAGAAAACCATTAGCATGAAGATAGTTTAGGTTGAATAAGTGTATTTCATTAAAGCACCACAAAATGTTTATTTGGGGGTACATTTTCTGAACAGTTGCAAAATCAAAACTGCATATTTTTAAATTAAGCCATATTGATAGAAGTAAGTCATTAATATGTTCATTATGCACTGTGTGTGTACTTTTATGTTATTTAAAACATTTAATTACATGGATGGTGTTTTAAATATTCAGTAGATAAAGCACTAGGAGACACAAAACTGATCATCAATCCTATGTCTTCATGAAACAGGATACAGGAAAGAAAAATTTGGAATTAGCCAGCCAGATTTATCTTAGTAGCCTGGATACTGGATACAGGGATTGAGGCCTGTGGGTCTGAGTGAATGCAATCCAGTACATTAAATTAATCAGGTCTCATTCTAATTTATTTTTGGCATAAATGTGAGATTTAAAAGAGGTAGAGGTTAAATCTTCTACAAATTTCTGAAATGTTGAAAGTATAATTTCATAATTCAGATCTTTACAAGAGCTCCGTTGTATCATCTGAGCAGGTTTGACATTCAGTGTTGAGTGGTCATATGAATGACAAGCAAGACACTTCCAAGGACCAAGAAGCTTAGCTCTGACTGAACTAGGAGAAGATAAACTTTAGGTATTTCACTATATAGAGTTTGTGGACAAAAAGAATAGATTCTTACCAATTACAATGCTACTGGAATATCCAGTTCTGCTCCCCTCACCGCTGCTTTTGCCAAACCTTAGAAGCAAATGAGCTCTACCCAGAGTCTCATAGACACTGGCGTCCTGCAGTCTCCCCTCTGGGGTCCTTCCTATGCCGGTCTGTGCTTCTTTAAAGGAGCAAACTTCACTTCCTCTCACCTTCTCCATTTGTTGACAGAGCTACCAGGCTTTTCTATCTTTACAGTGTGATATAGAAAAGAGATTTATAATTTTGTGAATTCCCCTCCAAATAGAAACACACAGTTTCTCTTTGCTGTTCCTTTACATTTACACTCACTTTGCGTAGAGCCACGTTTAACACTAAGCCATCTAGAGAAATACACTTGTTGAATTACCTAATAATAGCTACAATGATAACAGAATTTTACTTGGTCCAGAAAGATGATTAAATTTTCTTGAATGTCAGATATATAAAATAAGATATTAGAAAATTTAATAATATGATATATGTGCTTCCCTAATGATTATTATACACATTAACATTTCTTCAGTTCTCATTAACTAAATATAATGTAACCCTAAAAATGTCTATTATGGCACTAATCTGGTGAAAATTTATTATGTTACTTACCGTGCATAAAGAATATTTTTGCCTGGATATTCTTTTCTCTTTCATTTTTGAACTTTTATTAATGCATTTAAAGTATTGTCAGATTTGATTACTTTAATTTAAAATAGTGAAACTCCTTGTTTGCATTGTTATTTAATTTTTGATTCTTATTTATTTTAAATAAATCACATGATTATACCAGGAACACTTTTTAAAAGAAGTTTGACTAAAAAACGCAATTGTTCAAAGGAACTCTATTCTGGACTCCAAAGAATAGTATATTAAAAGAGAGACTAATTATTGGTCCCAAAGAAACATAATTAAGAAAAACAAAGGTATAGATCAGCATGGCCTTTGACTGGTGGTAGCTGGACTTATCAGACTAGCCAGATATTCAACCTCATCTGGGAAAAACTAAGACCTAATGATGTTCTGATAATCCATTGCTAACTGGAATAATAACCAGCATCAAAATTGTAAGAGGGACTTTAGCCAACAAATGCAACCAGTGTAACATAGTTTCTTGTACCCTCAATGAATCCCCAACAACAACAACAACAACAAAAAGCATTCTAAAACAATTATTTGAATATTCTTGCACATTTTGCAAGTAAGGAATTTGGACACAGTGTTATAGAGATGGCTTGTCTTTGCTCTACAATAGCTCTCGTCTCCACCAGTCAAACTTGGTTGAGTGTGAGAGAATTGAGTGGCTGGGGTTTCTTTACTTATATGTCTGATGCTTGGAGTAAAAGGCTGAGCTCAACTCAGACTTTCCACACATGACCTACATAGATATCTTGGGCTTCCTCAAAGCATGGTGGTCTCAGATAGCTTCCTTATCACCAAAGGAAGCTCCAAAGGAATATATCACCAAAAAACAAAGCGAAAGCCCAGTACACTGTTATAACCTCACCTCAGAAGTGGCACAGCATCATTTCCATAATTTTCCACTGGGCAAAGCACTCACAAGCCCATGCAAATTCAAGAAAGAGGGCAAACACCTCAATGACACTCCCAGGGATGAGTGTCAAAGGATCAGTGATGATATTTTAAAACAATTGTAACCAAATAAAACAGAACAGAATATACTGTCTAAACAAGTGATGTGTGAGTACATATGAAGGGATATGACTGAAAGCTGATCTCCAGCTTTTCTGCCTTTGTTTGCAATTTGACCCTGGGCAGATTATATAGGAGAATTTCCATAGCTGACCACCTTCTTACATTGACCATGTCCTTCAGTTGCCCTAATTTTCATGCTGGACATGTATCCCATGTACATGTCAGTAAATAATTCCTTATGTTGACCACCTACACATGTTGACCAATTTGTTGCAGTTCCTTGTATGGTCAACTTACAGATGTTCTGTGGTATATCTTCTCCGGGATCACAGTTTTTTTATTTGTTTGTTTGTTTGTTTGGTTGGTTGGTTGGTTTTGAGGCAAAGTCTCATTCTGTTGCCCCAGACTACAGTACCTTGGAGCCATAGCTCACAGCAACCTCAAACTCAATGATAAAATAGGTGGTTTGGAGAGTTAAAACATATAAAATGCTTTGACAACGGGAAAAATAAATGCAATAAACAATAAGGCAACTTTGCAGTACATGATTACTTTCCAAAATTAAGCTATAGCTTCTGTAGTGATGAAAGTTTGTTCACATTGTCAAACTACTTATTTGTCATTGAATGCATGACTACCAAAGATCAGATGATGAGGCAAGCTTTCTTTATAATTTACTTTTAGTAAATTTCTAAGAAATTCCTGATTTTTTAAAATTAAAACTATTATGTCTAAGAATTATGTGAGTGGTCTCAATTGGTTTGATGTGGGAGAGAGGTAAAGACTCATATTTTTGTGTCTCAGCAGTTATGGAATGGATTAACTCACAGAGATGTTTTCCTTCTTTTCCCTTCATGGGAGGAGAAGTTTCTCTTAAATGGACCAAAAAGCTTATGGAGCTTTGAATTAGGAAAATCGTTGCTGTTGGCATTTCCACACGACTATATGACATACTCTGCATTTAACTGAAAGTGATTTCTATTAGTTGTTAGTAGCCAGAAATAGCCATTTCTTGTAATTGATAACACGTGCCCTGTGCTTTTCCACATACCAGGATCTAAATGGGAGCTCAAAAAGAAATATTGGTGAGGAGCCTGAAAATTAATGAGACATGAAAGCTTTTGACTCTGAGTTTGAGATGCAATTTGGTATTTATGATGTTAAATTACTTGCCTTTTTTAAAATAGCAAAACAGCTGGTCTGTGTAGGAGAAATATTCGGTTATGATTGAGAAAAAAAGCAAGAGAAATTTAAAAATTTTCAAAAATATCGTATAAAATAAAGTAATACTACCAAATTCAATGCAATATGTTGAAGTTCACAGACTGCAGAAAGATGCCCCCTGCAAAAAGTATACGATCGCTGCTCTGATGTGGAAGTGCATGAAGAAAATAACTGTCCAAAGCTGCATAAATATTTGCACCCCTGTGTGAGTGTGAGAAAGTGTGTGTTTTATGTGGTGATTGATAGGACAGCTTTCATGGCCCACTTTGAACTCTTAGCAGGAACTTTGGAATGTCCTGAGGGTCTGTCTGCCTTTGTATGGCAGAAACTCTGTTTTCTAAGAAAATAGTAAAACCCAGTTTGTACTTGCTTTGTTCTGAAAGAGTACCTATGGTTTATGGGAATTGGGGAACTCAGTACTGAAAAATCACAAACTTTCTCATAGAAAGGTCTTTTTCTTATGAAAACCAGTCAGGTTTATTTCTAAACTGTGGTCATTGTTTTCTTTTTCTCCTTCGCCTTCTCTTTCTCCTTCCCCTGCTTCTTTTGAGCTAAGAAGATGATTGTTTAACATACTTATAATAAACGTGTGATGAAAGGTGCAGATTCTGGTGAAACAGTTTTATTCTAATGATTTACCTACTGAAAAAAAAAAACAATGAAGTGAGGGCATGTCTAACGTACTGTGTAATGTATTTACTTGAAAGCGGTACAGTCTGCATGTGAGAGAATGGCCCCATTAAACGCGAGGTCTTGAATATGTCATTGAAATTGTGTGATGGGATAGGCATCAGATTTCTATTGTCATTTAAGCCAGGGAATTTTTAGAACTAAAAAATTGACAAATAATACAAATGTACATAGGTATAGCCTCTAAAATTTGTTAAACATTATTTCACAGGAATGTCAAAATAACAGTGAAAAAAGCAGGAAAAGTGATAAAATTTCAGCAGTAGAGACGATGATTTTAATGCTCACCAAGATAAATAATTTGTTCAAAGCCTTACTGCTGTGAAATACTCAAACTTAGGCATCATTTCAGCTCTTTTCACTTCCGTATTCTATATTTTGGTTTTGGTTTTATTCTTAAGAAACAAATATTTTTAACGTGAAGCATCTGTTTTGAGCAGTGCTGGCTAACCTTCCTAAGATCCTCTCCTGATTTTTTTCAGCGTCACCTTTCCAGAACCCCTCCGAATTTCTGACTACATTTTAAAGGCACTCTTTGTTAAAACTCATTTTCAGATTGCTTACCAGAGACATTTTGCAAGTGCTCAAATCACAAATATTTCACTTCACTCAGATACTCCAGGTAGAAATGCTCATTATTTTTCTATTAGAGTCATTTCATCTGATAAAATTAAAGAATAAATAATATTTAAGTAGTAACTGCTTGGTATTTTGAGATTAACTCTTATTTTCCCCTTTCACATACTACTATATTTGAATAGATATATTTACCTGTATGTACGTACATGCACAATCATATATATCCATATATGGGTATATATATTTCTTTTTCCTCATTTTACACAAATGATAGCATCCTTTATACACTAAGCACATCATGGTATGTTTTACATTATACATTACATAATATTACATTATATTACATTATACATTATAAAAGCATATGATGATATGTTTTAATATAATTTGAAATTAATTCCGTAAGAATGTATGAAAAGTTTTCCCTTATACATAATTTATGTTTATCTTACATATATTGGTATATATTTGGTTAACTGTATCCCATTGAATGGGAGCATTCAGATTTCTTTGCAGTCAACATAGACATCTTACAATGAGTCTAGTACACTGTAAGGTTCAAATTCTGATTTCCATGTACCATCTTTGTAACGTTGAACGAGTTATATAATCACTTGATGTTTTTCATCTTTAAACTTAAGGTATTAATAACAATACTCCTACCTTATGTAAGGCTGTATGTATTGAAAATTAAAAGAGTTAATGTATACAAAGGTATATTGCAGGGTGCTTAGTACTTAGATATACATGTTAACTGTGATTTCCATCATTATCATTCTTAGTATATCTATTAACAATCCCTATTGATGAACATGAGGGTATTTTCAATGTATTTTGATTAACTGTGACATTGTTGTGAATAACCATGTGCTCAGCTATATCTCGTGTGTACCAGCACAACTGTTGTATAAATCTCTAGAGGTGTAATTACTGTGTAATTCTAACAGGTTTTGCACAATTGGCCCCATAGATTTTACACATGTTACTGCCAATGCATGAGATAGCTTGTTTTCCTAAACCCCTCTCAAGTATGTTATCAAACTTTGGCGTCTTTGCCAGTCTTTCTCTTGTTATTAAGGAAAATTATATATTGTCATGTTTCAAAATGGTAGTGTTTTCTTTTCTATACAAGCATTTAAAAATCAAATTAACAAAACCTAGTCTAAACTTAACTGAATCCACAGAATGATTAGGGGAAGAAAAGAGATAATGTTTAAATAAATTCTATTTGCCTGATGTAGACTGTGAAGTATAGGTTTTACATATAAAAACCCTTATATATTTAATTCCATGTTATACATAAAATAATTTAAACTCCAGAGTAAATTTGCCCTAATTACATGGTGAATGTCTGGGCTAAGAATGGGCAGTGGATGGGTCTCAGCATCAACATATGCCTTTGTCTTATAGTCATGTGATGCACATTCAGGGGGGTTGTGTGTTGTGTGTATGGGTGTGAGAGAGAAAAATGGAGAGAGAGATAGTGTGTGTCTTTAGAAGGAGTGTTTAAAAAGATAAACATAAATCTGGATGCATCCCCAAATCACTAAGGTAACAGTATGACCTTGAGCAAGTTAACCTCTGTGAGTCACAATTTCTCCCGTCCATACAATAGAATAATAATGATAAACCTACACTATACAATTACATGATTTGGGGCACTTAAATGATGATGATGATGAGTACTTTAGACATTCTAAAGTTCCATACATTATAATCAACAGATAATCAATGTTGGATTTGATTATATAAGGTTCAGTTATTGGGTCCCTTTATTTTTTGATGTCTACTATATATTTATATTATCTGTATTTCCCTAAAATAAAGCAGAACATACTTTTGTTTTCAAAATTTAAAATATCCAGATTATACTAATTTGTTGCAATGATCTGGTAGTCATGGTATCTTGCTGTGGGCAGTTACAAAATCTTGGAGATTGTTTGACACAATGACAACAATACCAAGAAAAATAATAGCAGCTCATCTTTACTAAACATTTACAAAGTGTCAAGCACTATTCTAGGTTATTAGATGAATCCTTACCACAGTCCTATTAGGTAGGTAGGCACTGTTGTGTTGAATCGTCTCCATTTCCCAGATGGAGACTTGAGACAGGAGACAGAATTCACTCTGGTCACACAGAACTAATAGGTAGAAGAGCTCAATGTTTTACCACAGGAAATCCAGTGCTAGAAATATACATTTACTCTTCCCTGCTACACGGCACTCTCCTATACTGTCTGTACAAGGATTTTTCTCTTAGTGAAATGTGTTGCTCTGTCCTACATAAGCTTTACCACTTAAAATCACAGAGGAGGTAGCAGGTGGATATAAAGCAAATTACCATTTTTGTTCTCTACAGTAGAAATTGCAAAGGAGCACGGTAGAATTGTGAGTTGTCCAGCGAGATCAGATCTAGTCCCAGCTCTCAGTATATTTAGGAATTCCTTGTCCATCATCCCAGATAGGTAGACCTCTGTTCGTACATCTTCAGAGATATGAAGACCCGACAAGGTAGCTCACTCCATTTTCAATAATTCTAGGTGTTAGAAGTTAATTCTTATACAGAATGAAAAACTAACTCCTCCAACAATTTCTTATTTGGGTTTATTTTTGCACTATAAAAAACAAGATTTTTTTCTGTTATACTCAATAGATGTTCAGATGGTTCAAGAAAACTATCATGTTTTCCCTAAATGTTCTCTTTTTAGCATTCAATGCCCCATTACCTTCCCAGACCTTTCATTCAGCTGTTGTCACACCTGGTCACACCTCTTTGGATGAACTCTAATTTATCAACTGCTCTCTTAAATGATGGTGTCAAGAACGTGCTCCGGATGTGCTCCAACTAGCTGTGATTGCAATTGGATCAGTGTTTCCTTTGATCTGTACACTGTGCATCCTTTTAATACAGAAAGTATGTTGTTTGCCAATGTATCATAACATATTGACAATGTATTTATAACTTATAAAATATGTATTACTGGGTTCTGGAGTTTGCACTATTATCCTAACATATAGAAGCTGGTAAAAAGCAATGCCATATAGTTGATTTATGTGTGTAAATCTCTAAATGACAAAAATATTGATTTTTTTCCCCTTCAACTACAGACCAAACTTCACAAATGCTACAACTTCCTTATCTTAAAACAAATGCATTTGTGGTTCACCAGTCAGCAGTACAGTACAGCAGCCGTACGTAAGCTCGAATCACCCAAATCCTCAAAGAGACACATCTTCTTAGATTCTGTTTCTAGGACTGACAAAGATAAAAATAGAGAAGCCAATGAAGACATATTTTAATGACAGCAAGGTATCTCATATGGGTAGTATAAATTTATCCTAGTTTTTATGCCTTCTCCATGCATAATACATTGAAATGATATATGGTGTTGCATTTGATTAAAATTTAGCAGATATTTATGCAGGATCTACTGTCTGTTGGTGCTTATGCAGAGTACCATAGGGAACTATAAGGCATGAATACCATCTGAATTTTTCCAGCACTGTGACCCCCTCCCCCAAATCCTAGAATTTTAAAGTGCATTTAGAGCCATAAACTAAAACCATTGCCGTTAGGCTCTAGGTGTGAAGCGTTTATGGCACTTTAATATTGAAAACTACCCTTGTTAAAACAGAATGACTGGCAACGTGTTTGAATACGTATAATGTGATTGGTACCAGGTAAAAAGGTTTATATGTGTTTTTGTATTTCATCTTCAGAACAAACTTCTGAAGTTAGAGTTCATCTGAAGTAGGTGTAATTCAACTCATTTTAATGAAAATTCACTGAGGCGAGTGGTACCTATAGCTCAAAGGAATAGGGTGCCGGCCTACTCCCATGGTGGGTTCAAACCTGGCCTGGGCCAAAAAAAAAAAAAAAAGAAAAGAAAATTCACTAAGGCTCTGAAAGCATAGATAATTTTCTCAAAGGCCATATGATACTTAAAGGCAGGATCAGGATCCAAAGCAAGGACTGTAGAAATCCCCCAGAATGAGCTTAATCTTTGGTGTGATTTAATATATGGCTCCAATATTAATATACCTGTCAGATAACTAGCACAACCCTTTTACTGTTTATTCTGGAAGAAGACACTTGAATGTATTTTATTAGCTTGTTGATTCTTCTCTGGAGTATGACTTAGAATCCATTGTACCTTTGGGATTCTTTTCTTCTAGAATTCCCAGCCAGCTTCTACTGCTACAATAAAGAATCACCTGCAGAGTTCAGGAATGAGGGAAGAAAGAAAAGATGAATAGTGATAGATCAATAAATAACATTTAGCATCCAATCAAAATAGCATTCCAAGGGTGGTGTTCTGGTTTCTGTTTTTGTGGGAAATAAGTTGACTGCAATTTCAAAATGCCCTCCATCTGAATAATGCAACCTTCCATTAATTAAACTCATTTAAACATATAGCATTTCAGAGGTTGCTGAATTGAGGATTGCCTATAGGCAAGATGAGAACTCTGTTTTCCACATTTTTGTGGAAATTTTCCACAATTTCAAAATGCCCTACATCTGAATAATGCAACCTTCCATTAATTAAACTCATTTAAACATACAGCATTTCAGGATTGCTGAATTGAGGATTGCCTATAGGCAAGATGAGAACTCTGTTTTCCACATTTTTGTTCTTCCCTTGTGATAAAGGGGGAAAGGTTGATATGATAAACATATATTAACCAAGAGAGCAAATGCCCTTGAAAGACAAAAATCTTTACATGCCTGTAGTCCCAGCTACTTGGGAGACTGAGGCAAGAGAATCGCCTAAGCCCAAAAGCTGGAGGTTGCTGTGAGCTATGATGCCCCAGCACTCTACCACTCTACTGAGGGCAACAAAGTGAGACTCTGTCTCTAAAAAAAAAAAAGAAATCCTTAATCAGTAAGACAAAGGTTAACTAAAATTTTCATTCAAAAAGAGAAATGCGGTGTTGATACTATGTATCTCTTATGCAATTTTCCACAAGGATTATACACGTTTTTATTCATTTGTCATTCATGTGAGAAGTTTGTTTCTCTCTGACTTTCTGGAATTTGGATTAAAATGTATCCTGTTATTTTAATCAGCATCAATATCATAAGTGTGTATTTTTCCATTTTCTTGACAGAGACCTTGAAAAATTTTAAGCTCTAGTCATTAAGAAACTTACGTATATATAAAACCATAACTTGGGGTTTATTTGAATAGATCAGTTTTTATTGATGCACTGCATGTATTTTTTCATACTGAATATATACATATAAATTAATTCAGTCCCAAGCAATGGAGTGTTCCATCCAAACATATGTAAGTAAATGGAAAACAAAAAGATGTTGCAATGACCTTGCTTTTGAGTCTGTGCCTAATAATACAAACCAGTTCAGAGGGTTTGGCCACTGCCATTTACTCACATTTGTTGACATTACATTATTTCAATTCAAGATTTCATCAGTGTATGTCACAAAGTAGCAAGTAGTTCTCGAAATCAGAAAACTTGAAGGGAACATTAAATACTATTTAGCTAATGGGGTGCTGTCTTTCCAAGCACTTTAGCTCTTTCCTGTAATGTTAAGCAAATCTATTCATAGGCTGTGTATATTTTTAAGGGTCCCCAAATGGATCTCAGAATGTGTAAAAGATATATGAAACAGGAACACAAAATAAAAGCTAATCCATTTTTTGTCTTTTAAAATTTGGCCTACCTCCCAAATTTTGTGGAACTCCTTGTTGTAGGAGAACTGCTGATTAACTGGTTTTCAATTACAACCAAAAGAGTTCTTAACTGATCGGCCCTTCAAATACTGTTTGGTTTGAATCGTGCCTGAGGATATGGAAAGTATAATTGGGCCTTACTTTGTTTCACAGGTGACAGAAAACATATGCTGAAGATAGGTTGGTGTTATTCAAGTGAATAAACAATTTAACAAAAGATCCTTGTGAGACACTCATGTTGGTCTTCAACTCCTCAGCATTTGTCTCTCACCATCATTCTGTTCTCCTTCTGCCAATCAAAACACTATAATGTTGGCTTTATCAACATGGGCCATTAAATAGAAATATTGACCAGCAGACAGTTTATGAGCATTTGGAGCATTATGGCGAGATATGGGAGAATAAGTGAGTGGGTGGTTCTGTGGGTGGTTGAAGGGCAATGTACAAGGACACACCTGGGGCCATCAGTGTTGATTACTCTGAAGAAGTAGCTCTGGTCGTCTGTTCCAACGCTCTGTCCTTGGCCCACTGACATTCATACTTTTCATTGCTACTTCGCATGCTTCTGAAATTTAGGAATATTTAAAATATTTCACATCAAATACAGAAGAGTGAAAAATTAACCTATCAGGTTGGCTGGATTGTAGTAGTCAAGTCTAAAAGGAATCCTTACAAGCGTAGGCCTTTTCTCAACCAGTTCTAATTATTGCACGTGGAAAAGGGACATCATTATTGTGAAAATAAACACTATTAAAACTGTCTAACGAAAAGAAGAAGAGAAAGAGGACGGCAGGAGGAAGGAGAAGAAAGCTAAGAAAGACAGGGGTAAACAGAACAGCAGGCAGGGAGAAGGAGGAAGGGAGGCGTGGACGTGATAAGCAGGATCTTCCCTCAGCTCTTCTTCTTTGTATCCCTGGACTGTATAACGCAGTCTCCCCACCTTCTAAACCCACATTTCTTGGATGGTTTGAGTCTGTTGACAGTCACTAATTCTAGGCCATTTTCTATGCATTAAGGGAATGCAGCATGAGACCTCTGTGTCACATCTACCTAATTCTCTATCTTTTTCTTTCTGTTCTGTTCTAATAATTATAAACCTTTGAGAGAAACATGCTCTTATCTGAATATTACAAATGCACTGAAGAACATAACACAATCTTGAAGTGGAGTACTGTGTTCATGTTAAAAGAAAGCTCCATGAATAGATACATTAATACACGCTTTCACGGGAGAGATGCCTTTTGAGAGTTTACGGCTCTGGGGCTTTGGAATCTAGAGAGATGAATCACACGCCCTGTTTGTGATATGAAAGGGAAATTGACAGATCTGTTTAATCTATCTGCTCAGTATTACACAGCTCTCTCCTCATTTGATTTCAGTATAGCTCTCCTGAAGTATTTGCTCTGGTAAGCAAAAGCAAATATTAGGTTTTACACTCCATTTAGTGGAATAACAGTGATGATAAGCTGGCATCAGAGAACCAAATATTCCAGGCTTATTTTATAAAAAGAATTGCCTCTACAGGTACATCATCCTCAATAGGTTATCTTGTCCTTCACCCCTCCATATTTCTTAAGATTAGAGGGGGGGAAAAAAGAGGCTAGAACACAAGTAGCCGAATACTAAATACTCTTATTATGCTTACTTTTATGAATTACCTTGAGCCTTTTTTACTCATGAGGAAAAACTTTCCCACATGATTACATGTTTAATGCAATGTGTGCCACGCACCTTATATTATTATGTGCAGCCTTAGGTTATATAATGCACAGTAACTATAATGTTATTTGCAAATAAGCTGTTTCTTTTCCCCCGAAGGTAGAATTAAAACAGGTGCTCAGGGGAGATAGCTCCTTGGGTTTTTCTTTTCTTACTGGGGTGAAGCCGAGGATCAAGAGTGGGTGGCTCAGCCCTGAACCTTCTCCAGGAATGGAGGTCCTTTTTCCTTACGACGCCTCCTCCATCTGCTGATGGGATCTCCCTGAAGAGAATTTCCCTTAATAGATATGGAGACAGAGCTAAGAGAGCAGGCCTCTGGGGTCCCTTATGGAATGGAATGAACTATTCTCTCTAAATTCACTTTCTCTCTGTATTGAAAGGGAATACAACTTTCATCTCTGGTAAATGTAGTCGAATCCATCCAGTAAACATAAGCACTGCCTCAAAGTGGACTGCAATTGCCCTTCAACCGGTGGAAAACACATATTGCTCTAGCCAATAGGATGATGGCAGTTTCGTTCCTAAATAGCAGGAGAAAATGAAATGTTCCATTGGTGGAATATGCCATGCTTTTTAAAATTACAGGGGTCAATGTTGTCTTCACAATGAACTAATTTCAACGTCTAAAAGATAGCATTAATCAATTGAGTCTGCAAAGTCCAAAACTGGGGAAAATTCAAGCTATGTACAGTGCACAGATCTTACCAATTTCAGTTATGTTTTGTTACAGTTCTTCAATGAATGTTAATGGAAGAATTTGTTTATCCAGAGCTCTGTCGGTCCTAGAAGACATTAGCTTTCTCATTTGCTGTGGTGGCCACTGACTGTTCATCAGAGTTAGAAAACATCACTAAAAACACCTTTTTAACTGAGTTTTATGCCAAGTCAGTTATCAGCCAGGCAAACAAAGAAATGTGGCATTTAAATGGTCAGAGAGCAATCGGGTGAAAAGTCTAGCAGGAAAATTAGTTTTAAAAAATCTAAGTAGTGCCGAGCATGGTGGCTCATGCCTGTAATCTTACCACTCTGGGAGGATGAAGCAGGTGGATCCCTTGAGGTCAGGAGTTCAAGACCAGCCTAAGAAAACAAGAGCCCAGCTCTACTAAAAATAGAAAAATTAACCAGCCATCATGGTGGGCACCTGTAGTTCCAACTGCTTGGTAGACTGGGGTAAGAGGATCACTGGAGCCCAAGAATTTGAGGCTGCTGTGAGATGTGACACCACAGCCCTTTACCTAGGACGACAGAGTGAGAATCTGTCTCACAAAAGAAGAAAAAAATTCTAAGTAGCAAAATGGATAGATACAAAAGGAAGATAGATCAGAAGTTCCCAAACTTTCATAGTAATAGTTATAATGTCACCATAATTTTTTTTCAAGTGCCTTCTTGACCACAGTTCTATTTATTCAGTAGTTAGGACCAAACAACTTAATAAATACTCAGGTTTTAACAACTTAGCAATTATTTTAAAAGAAGATGGACATAAACTCAAAGACAATGCTATAATGTCTTTTCTTCCTAAATTGCCACAATTACTTACTAATGGGACCTGATGTCTAGTGGGCTGTATACCTCTTCGCAAACCTGAATTTAGGATTGGACAATGCTACCCTTATTTTCTGTTCCACATTGATTTTTGTACAGTATTTCCTCTTTTAATTACCGTGTCCACTGAAAACTTTGCTTAACAAAACATGAGTGACATGACCAAAAGGAGAAGTAAAACAAAAACAAGCCTCAAAATTTTGAGAACAAAAGGAACATAGCATTTTCTAATGGTAAAATTGTGAGCTACTTCAAGCTAGTTGTTTGTGCAATGTCGCACAGATATGTGGTATAGATGTGTTTCCTTCAAACATTTGCCATCGCCACCATGCCTTTGTGCATTCACTGGAGCCGTCTGGGGCACCCCTAGGTCTTAGAGGGTATCGACACTACATAGAAACTCGAATGGTATTTTGGATCCCAGAGCCACTGAAGAGTCTTCATGAGGCACATGCAGCAACAGAAGTAATAGTTGAAACTCTCTCCAACAAGAAGACTAAAGTCAGGGAGGTAGACTCTAATGCGTGATGAGGACTACTAAGCGTGAAGAACAATGCCATTGGAAAATTAGCCAAGAAGTGCTTCAAGAGAGGACTGATCAGAAATAAATAACTGGGGTGCAGAGCCTGTGGCTCAGTGGGTAGGGAGCTGGCCCCATATACCGAGGGTGGTGGGTTTGAACCCAGCCCCAGCCAAACTGCAACAAAACATAGCCAGGCGTTGTGGTGGTGTCTGTAGTCCCAGCTACTTGGGAGGCTGAGGCAAGAGAATCACCTAAGCCCAGGAGTTGGAGGTTGCTGTGCGCTGTGATGCCACAGTACTCTACCCAGGATGATAAAGTGAGACTCTGTCTCTAAAAATAAATAAACAGATAAATAACTTAATCCCTTAAAAAATATGTTGTACATAAGGTTTCTATTTTAAAGTAGAGAAACATCACGCATCACTTGAACCAACCAATCAACTGGAGAAAATAATCACATTTGGTGTCTGGAAAAATCTGGTTATGGAGATTCACTTTGAGTATGTTGAGTGTCTGAGATGCATTCCCCTCAAAAGTCATATGTTGAAGTCATGTGAAAATGACTATATTCAGCAATAGGATCTTTAAAGAGGCATTCAAGTTAAAACGAGGCCATTAGGATGGGTCCTGATCCAGTATGACGGGGTACTCATAAGAAGAGGACCACAGAGCACAGGCACACTCAGAAGTCAGCCAACAGTGAGTGAAGGAGGGAGGCCTCTGAACAACCAGCTCCTCCAACACCCTGAGTGTGGCCCCTTCCAGCACTGTGAGAAAAGAAATTTCTGTTGATTAAGCCACTCAGTCTTTGGCCCCTTGTTATGGTGTCCTGAACAAATTAAATATGTGTACAGAGACAGCACAGGCAGGATGATATGGTGGAGGAACTAATTATAAATATCTCAGCCAGCCAGGCGTGGTGGCTGACACCTGTAATCCTAGCACTCTGGGAGGCAGAGGTGGAAGGATTGCTTGAGCTCGGGAGTTTGAGACCAGCCTGAATAAGAGTGAGACTTTGTCCCAGATATTTGAGGTTGCTGTGACGTAGGCCGACACCATGACACTGTAGTCTGGGCAACAGATTGAGACTCTAGTCTAAATAAATAAACAAACAAATAAAATAAATGTTCAGGCCATGAGAGGAGAATCGAGATGGAAGGAGAATCCAAAGAGAATGAGAAAGCAACTTAGAGAAACCCTTCACTAAGTGCAGAATAAGAAAAGAATGTGGCTC
>CAUYON010170730.1:0-32784 GCA_963573935.1 Arctocebus calabarensis
GTAGTCCCAGCTACTTGGGAGGCGGAGGCAGGAGACTCGCTTGAGCCCAGGAATTGGAGGTTGCTGTGAGCTGTGATGCCACAGCACTCTATCCAGGGTGACAGCTTGAGGCTCTGTCTCAAAAAAAAAAAAAAAGAAAGAAAGAAAGAAAGAAAGAAAGAAAGAAAGAAAGAAAGAAAGAAAGAAAGAGATAAATGAACTTAATTAATTGGGGTATATAGGCCAAAAGGTCACATTATGTCCCATTGCCCTTCACTATCTGTAAAAAAAAAACAATAGATGTCCTTACCTCACTCCCCACAACACTCCTAAACGTTAAGGCTACATCGGAAAAGGGAGAGAAAGGAAGGAGATCCCTAGCAGGGACTGTCTTCTTGATGGTGTCTCCAGCTTTTTCTGGGGCCCCTGGGTCAGTGAGAGCCCTGCTGGACTCAGAGCCCTGGTCTCAGGTAGATGGTGACACCCTCTGCATTTCTCCTCCAGGGCTACATGATAAGGCCCCATTGGGACTCATGGACACACCCCTGTTAGACACAGAAGAGGAAGTGCACTACTGTTTCCTGCCCCTAGACCTGGTGGCCAGGTATCCAAGCCTAGTGACTGAGGACAACCTGCTGTGGCTGGCTGAGACTGTGGCCCTGATCGAGTGCGAGTGCAGCGAGTTCCGCTTCATTGGTAATTGCTCTGTGCAGGGGTCGGGGGGTGAGAAGACCCACCCACCCCACAGCCCACAAGGAGGCTCAGCTTGGTGCTCAGGGCCACAGGAGCTTTCCTGGGCAGAGAAAGAGGAATAATGACAGAGCCTTCTAGGAGGCAAGCAGATTCCAGCATTAGATTCCCACTAGGCTGAGAGCTATCTCATTCCCTGTTTATTGTGGGATGGCCTGGCTGTAAAGGGGCACTGGAAATTACCTGTGGTGGTGTCAGGAGTCACAAGAGTTGGTGTGAAGGGAAGACTGCTCAGCTGGACACCAAAGTTAGCTTCTCTTCTTATTCTGCTCTTATGTACCCAACTGGGCTCAGGCCTCAGTTCTTCTCATCATAAAATGAGGAAATAGGGTTGTTTCAAAGGATGGTCCTATTTGCTGTTACTTCCACTAAACTCAGAGTAAAAGGGAAGGAGGGCGGATGGTGACAGATTCCCTAGAATCATCAGAGAACTGTCTGCTTGAGCTAGTACACTAAGGACAGATGAGATAGTCTACCCTGGACAGAGGACAGCCTCCTCCCCACTGCTCCAGGCGGAGCTCTGCTGGGGATGTGAACTGAATGACCTCCTTGACCCCAGGATACTATTACTGCCTACATATCCAGAGTAATAAAAACCCCAGCACACCCATGAGAATGAGGGGCCCAAATGCCTGGAACCCACCTATTCATATTCATAGTCACCTAGAAAGTTGTCTGTGAGGTGCTTCTGAATCTCCAAGTTGATCCACACAGGACGTTAGCTTGGCTCCATCTCTGCCTCCCATACTGCAATCCAGGCAGGGATAAACTGCAAGTGCCACCTGCCAGTCCAGGCTCAGCCAGGCCCTTCCTCTCTAAGCAGCAAGACAAGTCCCTCTCTTGGAGTGACCTGCTCTTGGCTCGAGACTCACAGGGTAAGTCCCAGGGCCAACATGCTCATCAGGAGGGCCTGCCTTGGGAGCCCCAGGCCAGGCCAAGCCACGAGAAGCCACACCCATGCACCCAGACACAGGAAAACAAAGTAGTTTGGGGTCTTTCACCTTGAAAACCACAGACTCAAAGCTAATCTAATTAGGTATGTCTAGAAATTGTTTCAGAACAAGGAGAACCTAGGATAAGTTGTAGCACCGAGAACCTGCCAAAACCTGGATCTACAATTAAATCAGAAATAACCTCATTAATTCATTTTGTTTCTTTTTGCTTTTCAAGTGAATTTTCTCCGCTTACAAAAGATTTTACTACCAGATAATTTCTCCAACATTGATGTGCTAGAAGCAGAAGTGGAAATTCTGGAAATCCCGGAGCTCACGGAAGCTGTAAGGTTGTACCGGATAAATATGGGTATGTCACCAGGGAAACATGGCCTCCTCTGGAAGGTCCAGGCTTGATGTGGAAAAGCCAGGAACAGATATCTCCTTTCCCTCAACCACTGTGAGCTTTGGGTAGACGTGCAAGAAGCCTGAAACCCTGTGTGTCCTCTCTGTCTGCTCAGCCTCCCTGCTGGGGACAGGTGACCAGCAGCCAGCCAGGGCTGCACGGAGCCCAGCACAGCCTAGAGAAAGAAGAGACCAGCAGGGGTGGGGAACTAGGTTGGAATGTCCTGGGGAGTGAGGCTTGGCCTGAGGGCAAGCTTCCCATGGGCAGGAGTGGTCT
Organism: Arctocebus calabarensis; assembly: GCA_963573935.1. Taxonomy (NCBI): domain Eukaryota; kingdom Metazoa; phylum Chordata; class Mammalia; order Primates; family Lorisidae; genus Arctocebus; species Arctocebus calabarensis. The sequence goes on from CAUYON010170730.1 coordinate 2,344, forward strand.
GCCCCACTATGTGGAAGTGGCCAGTAACTGTGGGCTTCAAGCCCCACTTGCCATTCCCAGCCTTTCTCCTCCAGGCCCAACTGGAGGGCGTGGGCAATGTTCCACGCTTCAGTTATCTCACTCACCCCAAATTCCCTCCTCCCCACCTTGTAACCCCTGGCTGCCATGCCTGTGTTTGCCTTTTCCTGACACTGCTGACCCCTGTCCAGTTCAGGCCTATGTGCTCCCAGCCCTGCCTCATTCCAGCCTTTCGTTATCCCATTTCCTGCCTGCACATCAATGTAAGCTACCGTGCATGTGGCAGGGAGCTAGTGACCTTAGTGGTCTCAGCTGGCATCCTGAAGATATATAGAATGGTCTTGCACAAGTGAAGTTTGGCCTGGGTATCACCAGACGCTTATCCCATGGGCATCAGGCCTTTCCCTATCTTCAAAGGCCTTGCTCTCCCAGACTCCCTCCGAGCAAATGGAGCAAATGGAGTCCCTTCCTAACTGGGAGGAGTGCCACAGGTCTCAGGAGCCTGTCCTGAGGCCTTGCAATCCACTTGAAGGGGTGTGAGTTCTGCACGCACGCACGCGCACACACACACAACTTACACACCCACACACACAAGGGCTTCTGAGAATATGGACCAATGTGAAGATGGAGGAAGTGTGTTTATAGTCCAGCTGTGGAAGCCAAAGGGCACTTCTCAAACTCGGAGTATGGATTTAGCCTTTTATAAAGCATAGTAACTAAGGGAGGCAGTCTGGTAGCCTTGGAGATGACCAGAGCAGACCTTAATTCCCAGTCCTACCCCTGTCTAGTTTGCAGTTTAAGGCAAGATACTTAATTAGCCTCTCAGGGCACAGCTTCAACATGAAACCATGATAGTGCTACTCCCCTTGCAGGGTTACTCTGAGAGCTGGAGATGATCCAGGAAAATCCCCCAGCAGAATGCCTCTGCAGCCGAGGGAGCAGGGTCCTGTAGGTTGTGACAACAGTATTACACGGACTGCACCCTTTTCCTGTTGCAGGGGAACAGGTCCTCCCTCCATAAGCCAGAAACCCAAATACTCCACCTAAAAGTAACACCCTATGGCATGACTTTGAAGGAAATTCTGCCCAGGAGGGCCAGCAGTGGGGCTGTTAGCCCAGGAAGCCTATAACGTGCACCGGGCTCTGTGCTATGTCTGTGGCTCTTTACTCCTGGGAAGTTAGAGTTTGGGACTAACAATTCCTGCAGAGGCTGGGGCCAGATGACTGCAATATAATGAAATTTATGAAACTGAGATGTTAGTGATACAGCAAATGATTACCCCCATTCCCACCTCACCTCTTAACAAATATCTTTAACTTGTAAATCTCATTGGGTATACAAAACATTATAGTGATTTTGAGAAGATCCAGATTGGAGAATAGCTTCCCCTTAAGCCTCTTAAGGACTAATGGAGGCAGGAGTAGTAATTGAGACCCAAAGCTTCAGATACAGCTATGACTGTATGGGGGCCGAGGAATCACCCCTTTCTCCCTGACACAGGTGGCTGTTCCCGGACTTCCTGTCCTCCCCCGAGCCCTGGGAAGGGGGGTCGCACGGCTGGCTTGGAGTCTGTGAAGCCGCTCTACATGATGGCCCTGGGTCTCCTGGTCAAGTACCCAGACTCCGCACTGGGTCAGCTCCGCATCGAGAGCACACTGGATGGAAGTAGACTGTATATCACGGGGAATGGGGTCCTCTTTCAGCATGTCAAGTAAGGCCCTAATCAGAGAATAGCTCAGTCCCATCAAACAACAACCTGGGGCCTTTTCCACTAGCCAAAGGGGAAGAGTGTCATGAGGGCCAACTCATCATAGCACTACCACGAGGGTAGGGCCTCAGAGGAGAGAGGAGGCTAGCACCAAGGTATAAGGATCACCAAGGTTAAAAGGCTTCAGACTGTTTTATATTTCTGTTCTCTGGCAATCCATTTCCCTGGTTCTATCCTTATGCTAGGTCTAAAGTGACAAGGCCACAGTCACACCCTTCCCCATGCAGACCCCTTTAAAAAGTTTCTCTCCCACCCTCAGGAGGTTCACTGGACACACAGGCCAGAGCCAGGGATGAGCCCCCTTAAAACCAAAGTAGGGCAGGCTTCCCAGGGGAGGTGATACCTGGCCCTCACCTTGAGGCATGAGCTCAGAATGTCCTCACTAGTGCAGGGGTGTGAGCATCAATCCTGTTTTATAGAAGGGTAAACTGAGGTGCAGAATAGTGGAGCAACTATCTTAGGGTCACAAAATACATTGGTACCAAGGCTAAAGGTGGAAGTGGATTTTCCTGAGCCCCTAGGGAGAGAGGCAGCTGACCCTGAACTCTATCTTACCCGAATACTATTGTTTTGGAACCTTTGAGCTCCCCAGAGATTTTCATCCTTATGTCACAGAAGGTGAAGAAGAGAGCCTTTGAAGGGAAAGATGGAGAGGAGGGTTATGTTCAGATCTCAAGACCACATAGTGACTGAGATGTCTTTTTTTTTTTTTTTTTTGAGATAGTCTCACTATGTCGCCCACGGTAGAGTGCTGTGGCATCACAGCTCAAAGCAACCTCAAACTCTTGGGCTTAAGCAATTCTCTCGCCTCAGCCTCCCAAGTATCTGGGACTACTGGCTTTTTTCTTTATTGTAGTTGTCATTGTTGTTTAGCAGGCCTGGGCCAGGTTTGAACCTGCCAACCCCAATATATGTGGCTGGTGCCCTAACCACTGAGCTACAAGAGCCAAGACTGACTGAGATGTCTTGGGCAGATGCTTATGGCAGATAGAAAGAGAGTGGCCAAGTGGTGATGGGTAAGGTTCCAGCCCCATATACCGAGAGTGGGGGTTCAAACCCGGCCCCAGCCAAACTGCAGCAAAAAATAGCCGGGTGTTGTGGCAGGCACCTGTAGTCCCAGCTACTTGGGAGGCTGAGGGAAGAGAATTGCCTAGACCCAGGAGTTGGAGACTGCTGTGAGCTGTGTGATGCCACGGCACTCTGCCGAGTGTGATAAAGTGAGACTCTGTCTCTACAAAAAAAAAAAAGTGTGGCCAGGCTCCAGCCTGGCTTCTGGAACCTGAAATAGGGCTTGGAGACTTGGAATTAGTCAATATAGAGGGCTTTAAGAGGGACTTTATCTACCTAACAAATGCAATCGGTGTAACCTAATTCTATTTACCCTCAATGAATCCCAAACAATTAAAAAAAAAAATATATATATATATATATAGAGAGAGAGAGAGAGAGGCTTTTCTGACATTGGTCAAGCTAAGCTCCAAAAGAGTGAACCTGTGTCCAGGGTTACTCTCCTACAAGATAACAGCAGATTTCTGGTTAAATTAAGGAAGTGATAAGCCAGTGGTGTGGCCAGTCATCATAGGTATGGAAAGGATTACTAGCTAGACTTTCTTGGGGTGCAACACTGAAGTTCTTCATGATAGGCCTTTCTTTGGGCAGGAACTGGCTGGGCACTTGCCGACTGCCCCTGACTGAGACGGTTTCTGAGGTGTACGAGCTCTGTGCCTTCCTGGACAAGAGGGACATCACCTACGAACCGATGAAAGTGGCTCTGAAGATGCATCTGGAGCCAAGGACATTGGCACCCATGGATGTGCTCAGTAAATAAGGAAGCTTTGGGCCTTAAATTTAGCATCAAGGGAGGGTCTGGGGGTTGGAGAGAAAAGGTGAGGTGGGTTGGGATTAGAAACTGCAGATGGAAGAAGAGGGGAAAGCCAGGCCAACATTTGTGGGGTTTGTGTTAAGTGCTCCCTCCTCACCTCCAAGTTCGTGATCATCTCAGGCAGGGCAGACAGGGCTACTACCCAGTGGGGACTGCATAGATCCCCAAGGGCAGGCCTGCTCTGCCCTGGGAACTAACATGCTGTGTTCATGTGGCTCTCCCAGCAACACAGGCAGGAAAATCCAAAGCCTATGTTGTTTTGACCAGTTCCCTATAACTTCTTATTAACAAAAACTTTTGGGCTAAAAGTTAAAGTTGTGTAACTGTCATTCAGCAACATTTACATTTATTGAGTATCTGCCATATGCCAGGACAGGGGAGGCACTGGAGGTATAGAAGTGAGCAATCAGACTCAATCCCTGCCTTCCTGGAGTTCACTAACTCTATACCTCTTATCTCTCGATTATATAATTTAGTTACATACCCTTCACTCATTACAGAGCTCATTCAAAACTAATTCCAAACATCAGAACAAGACCTGAATGTTATCAGCCTTCAGAAAAGCGTCCTGGGTTCATCTTCCCAGCATAGAGCCCCTATTTTCCAGACATGCCTAGACATTTGGTCTTTATAAAAGTGACAGGGATTTGATGAGAGCTGGCTCTGTGACAATTGCCAATCATAAACACAATCACACAAAGCGATTCCTAGCTCCAGTCTGAGTGGCCACATGAAAGCTGCATATCCAGGACACACCTAGGCAGAAACTAGAGGCAGCCGGAAGTTAAGTAGACAAGATCATCTGCCCAGCTTTCTTGATGGAGAGGGGTTAGGTGAAGGGGAGCAGTGCTCTGGGGGTTGGAATTCCAGGGTTTACTCTCCCCAACCCAAGTCGCTGTCTGACCCTCAAAGCTGCTATTCCAAGCCTGCCTGCCTCACCACCAGGAAACCACAGGTGCTCAGCAGGGAAAGGGATTCCTGCTGCTTCCCAGAGCAGGCAACAGCATGGGACTGAGGAAGATATTGAGTGTCCACATGCAATACACTGGTGACCAAAATGTCCTACCTGCTTTCCCTTATGGACATTTGATGTGTTCTCGTTGGTTTCCATAGGTGAGGAGTGGACAGCAGAGATCACTGTGTATTCCCCCCAGCAGATCATCAAAGTTTATGTTGGAAGCCACTGGTATGCAACAACCCTGCAGACCCTCCTGAAGGTATGGCCTGCTCTGGGCTGCCCTGCTCCCTCTTTGGCTTTCCCACCTGAGCTGCTTTGGGACCTGTCAACTGACCCTCACACAGCCTTCAGCACCTGCTTAGAACAAGGACCTTCTCCTTGACTCCACTGCCCAAAGTGCTCTATTTAGGAGCAGAAGTGGAATGAGCAGCTTGCTGGAAAGGCCCTCAAGGACTGGGTAGGGAGAAGGCCAGTCTGAGGGGCCTAAACTGAGATGGAGGTAGAGTGGGATTCCAGATACCTTGACAGGGTGGTCTAGGGGCCTGCAGAAGTTGAAGCAGAGATGTGTTTCTGTCTCGATGCTCTGCTCCCCTCTGTGGTTCTCTGTGGCTGACAAGATGGAAATCCCAAAGTCTTTGCTCTCGTGTGGTTGGAAGAGAAGACTGACCTGCTAAAGACCTAGGCTTTGGGAATGACTGAGTCTGGTGTCCAACCCTCTCCAGTATCCAGAACTCCTGTCCAACCCTCAGAGAGTGTACTGGATCACGTATGGACAGACCCTGCTCATCCATGGTGATGGCCAAATGTTCCGACATGTTCTAAACTTCCTGAGACTTGGGAAACTGTTTCTACCATCTGAATTTAAGTAAGTGATGCAAAGAAATGGTGTGATGAAATCACCAAGGCTGACCCCTCCCGCTGCAACAAAGGAAACTTGAGTTTGCAGCCTTCAGGGAGGGGGTTATCTTATTTTCAACCCAAGAACCTAAGTTCCTAGAGCTGCTGCTGTTTGAGGCAGCAGCTCTAAGAAATTATGCCCCCCCTTTCTTCCACCCCAGCTGCCCAGCCTGATGTCTCCTTGTCATTTGCAGGGAATGGCCCCTCTTCTGCCAGGAGGTAGAAGACTACCACATCCCATCCCTCTCAGAAGCCCTTGCACAATGTGAGGCATACAAGTAAGGAAACATCACTTTGGAGTCCATGTTTGGAGTATGGGCCTTTAAATAACCTTGGAAATCCTGTCCTAAGTCTCAGGATTGGGGTCGAGGGAGTACAGCAGACCCAGGATTGGCCAGTGACCTAAGCAAAACCCTTTATTAACAACCTCCTCTCCCCTGCTGTCTAGCACCAACTCCCTGCCAAAGTGCAGCCCTGACCAACTGGCTGATGGGCTGAGGGAAGTGTCTACGCACCCGCTTGGTTTCTGTAGGTCATGGACCCAGGAGAAAGAATCTGAAAATGAAGAAGCTTTTCCCATCAGGAGGCTGCATGTGATGACAGAAGGAAGAGGGTCATTGGTGGAGTTCAGTAGAGACACCAAAGAAGTAAGCCCCAGATTTCTTTGATTGGTCTTGGCCTTAAAGAACAGTACCACAGGGCTCAGGGGGCAGCCCCAGCTACTGAGGGCTATGACAATAAGAAAGAGCAGGTCCTACCCCTGCTTCTGGTACAGGAACTTATTTCTGAATCTTGAAAGAGGCACAGGTATTTGCTGGTCATTTGTGGCCTGTGATGCTGATATCTCCTGTTAGAGTGTGAGAGGTCCCTGGGCTGACTCCCACTCAGACTGAACAAAGCTCAAATGGGTGACCCATGTTGCAGGTGGGATTGTTCTGGATGAGCAAGTGAAATCTTGGGAGTCTATTTAGGAGCAGTCCACTTCTGCTCCTAAATAGAGCACTTTGGGCAGTGGAGTCGGGGAGAAGGTCCTTGTTCTAAGTAGGTGCTAAAGGCTGTGTGAGGGTCAGTTATTAGATCTTGGGCAAGGCTTCCATGTCAATATACAACATGGCCAGTGCTACTGTGCCCTCCCTCTCTAGACCACAGCCTACATGCCTATGGACTTCCAAGACTGCAATGACAGGACTCCATGGAACAAGGCCAAGGGACACCTGGCAAGGTCCAGCCAGATGGAGGAGGCTGAGCAGTACACCCGATCCATCCAGGTTTCCCTGTGCCGAAATACCAAGAGGGCAGGCAACCCCAGCACGTACTCACACTGCCCTGGCTTATGTACCAACCCCAGACACTGGGGGGGCCACCATGAGAGCCCACCCAAGAAGAAGTGTACCACAGTCAACCTCACACAGAAATCTGAAACTAAAGAGCCTCCTGTCACTCCCATGCAGAAACTCATCTCCTTGGTGAGGGAGTGGGACATGGCCAACTGCAAACAGTGGGGATTCCAGTCACCAACAGCCCCCCGGGGAAGCACCTTGGAGGAGGCCAGTCTGCAGCTCCCCCTGGGAAGTGAGGCTGCTTCCCAGCCAGGCACCTTGGCTGTCTGGAAAGATCATTCCACAGCCTTAGAGAAGGATCCAGGCACACAGACAGGGGCTGGGACTGGAGCAAAAGACAAGGGGCCAGAGCCAAACTTTAAGCCCTATTTCCCCATGAAAAGAGCCATTACCCTAAAGGACTGGGGCAAGCAGAGGCCAAAGGAGAGAGGTGAGTCCTGTCCCATCCTTGACCTACATCTCACAACAGAGAAGGCAAATTCCTTGGCCATAACCTAAGAGCAGGTTCGAGACAAAGGAGACTAGACACTCCCACTCACCAATGCCAGCTCTATGCCATGTAGCAGGTAGAGGAATGACTGGCACACTGGTGTACATGGCTTGGAGCACTGAAAGATCATATAGGTGAAGTGATGAGTGTGGTGTGAAGCTGGGGGGGCCTGTGAAGTAGGAGCACAAAGGAGGCTGGAGTGTCAGAGGGAAGGAAAGGAAAAGCTCAGGGTGTCAGCAGAGGTACAGGGAATTGGTCTAGCTGGAGGCCAGGCTTCCTGTGCAGATGCGATGAGGCTGAAGACAATTCCTCAAGACAGGCCTTGTGGCCCAGGCTCACGACATGCTACTCTGTTCTGAGGCTGACAGAAGTGGGCAGCCCCTGAGGGATTTTCAACAAGGAAGCACTGGCCAGGTGAGCATTTCAGAAAGCCAGCTCCAAGGGTAGAGGAAATGCACAAAGGGGAATTTTGGAGCCACTGAGTTCATTCTAGGGTAAGGAGACAGGCTGAACCTCCAGGAAAGGATGGGGGCACAAGCCAAGGAGGGGCCAGTTTTCCAGCTTGGGAGACTGCAGCAGGGGTGAGTGGACAAAAGTAGAACTTGGGGAAGGGTACATATTATGTGAGATGCTAAGGGACATCCAGGTGGAAAAGTCCAGGAGGCAGGAGGGTCTACAGAGACCGGACGGAGGAGAATGCATGTTGGTGAGAGAGTGTGCTGCCATACCAAGCTGTTTCCTCTGCTCCCTCCAAGTCCTCCCTATGGTATTCTGTCACTTTCCCTTTTAGTGGCTCAGGCTCTACTTGGAAGGACCTTCTTGGACTCTTTGATCCCTAAATTGATCTGTCAAGCTTTGGGGTAGTGAATGTCCATTCCTCTGGAATGGGCGTGCATCAAAAGCTAGCCCCTAAAGCTCCTCCAATTATAAATCTTATAAACCTTTCCAGTCCCCAACTGGGTTATTATCAGCTCTATTTGATACCAGTCTTAGTTCAACAAAGGAATTTGGAGAGTTCCTTGGAGTTCCAAAATCCAGGATTTGGCTTCCAATGATGCCAGAGCAATGAAAAGAGAGACCAGGACAGGACCCTGACAGTCCAGGGTGTCATGTCTAAGAACCTAGAGAGAGCAGCTGCTGGAAGGTTGAGGTGATGGATTGTCCTGATCCCCTCCCTGCCTGGGCTCTTAGGTGGCTTAAGAAGAGATCCCTCCCCATGTTTTCACAGAAAGCCATGCTCCTGAGCAGCTTCTGCCTGAGGCCAGTGAGGTGGACAGCCCAGGGGTCATCCTCAAAGTGACTCACCCCCCAGTGGTGGGCAGCGATGGCTCCTGCATGTTCTTTGAGGACAGCATCATCTATACCACACATATGGAGAACCTGGGGCATACACCACCCAAAACCAGCCCCCAGGCCCGAGGTGAGGCTCTAGAGCCCTGTATACCTTGTATAGATGCCTGAGCCCCATCTAGGGTACTTCAGGCAGAAAGCATCCCTTGGCATGGGGTCACCTGTCCCCTCCCTCCAGGTTGTCTCTAAGGCCCTAGCTGCAGGCAGATGTGGCCATATCCACTCTCCCTCTCCTACAGAGGTGACTTTCCTGAGTTTCTCTCTGTCCTGGGAAGAGATGTTTTATGCACAGAAATGTCACCGCTTCCTGACTGACATCATCCTGGATTCCATCAGGCAAAAGGACCCCAAAGCTATCACAGCCAAGGTGGTCTCCCTGGCCAACCGGCTGTGGGTAATGTATGACAGGCCTCAGGTCCTGGGGCACCTTGTACCTTCTCCACCTGTCCCCTGACCCTGAAATAAGTAGTTCAAGACAAGAGGAAGTCAGTCAAGATGGGGGTGGGAGGAGCAATGGGAAGAGGTCAGGAGGAGAAGGGTGGCAAGAAGGACAGGGGCAGAAGGCAGGGCAGTTTATTCTGGATCAAGCTTCAGCCAAGGGGCAGATTGGAGTAACAGAGCCCCAGGCTCCTGTAGCTCTGCAGGGAAGTCTCTGTCCTGCATTTCACTGAGGGGCTAGGTGCTGCCCAGCCCTAAATGTGGGCTCTCCTGGCAGACCCTGCACATCAGCCCCAAGCAGTTTGTGGTGGATTTGCTGGCCATCAGCGGCTTCAAGGATGACCGGCATACCCAGGAACGCCTGTACAGCTGGGTGGAGGTGAGGGTCCACCTGCACCCCCCTGGGAGTTGGCAACCCTGTGGATGCCTCAGATAAATACTTTGTCTTGCTGCATGAGAGGCAGGCCAGTGACACACTGAAGGTTAGGCAAGCAGCTAGGCCACTGGTCCCTAGACCCAGAGAAGGAGAAAGGGATGACTGAAATAATCATTTCAGAGTAGTGAAAAATCAGTACTTGGGCCACTGTTTTTTATCATTCTAATGATACTAACTGTGCTTTCATCACTAACAACCCTGGCCACACTTGGGGAAGCATATCATATGAGCCCATGCTTTGGGAAAGATTTAGCTAACTTCTCATTAATTTGGCATTTCCATAATCAAGTGCATTATTATGATAGCATTCACCATAAGCAAACTAGTACCCAATTGCTATTAAGCCTCTGGCTTATCAGTTGTTAGTAAAGGTGAAGTCAGCATCTATGGCTAGATAGTAGAAAACCAGAGCCAGGCACATCAATTCGCACCTATAATCCTATCACTTTGGGAGGCTGAGGCAGGAGGATCACTTGAGGTCAGGAGTTCAAAGCTAGCCTGAACAAGAGAGAGACACCATCTCTTAAAAAAAAAAAAAAGAAAGAAAGAAAGAAAAGAAAAAAAAAGGAGCTGGGCATTTTGGTGTGTCCTATACCCTCAGCTACTCAGGAGAAAACCAGTAACAAGAAACATGGTTTTTGATTCTCCAGGCTAGTCTTTCTACTCAATTCTCTGGTAATCACTCCTAGCCACAACCCTGTGAGATGTCTTTGGGCCAAACTGAGACCTAGCGCATCAAAGGCCCCCAATATGGGGCTTGCCCTATCCCTGTCCTTGCCCAGATGGGAGCCCTCTCCCAGCCCTCCAATGCAGCTGGAGTGGGCAACTGGCCTGGAAATCAGGAGTAAGACTAGCCTTTCCTTCCAGCTCACACTTCCTTTCGCCAGGAAATACAGCCGCTGTGTGGACCTGCTCATCCAGAGGGGTCTTTCTCGGTCTGTCTCTTACTCTATCCTGGGAAAGTACTTACAAGAAGGCTAGGGTGCCCAGAGACGCTGCCCTGCATGTGCCCACCCACCAGGCTCAATTTAACCAGAGGTATCACCATAATGTGTGTGTCCACCTAAGGGTACATGTAAGTCTATTTTTTTATTATAAACAAATAAAAGAGTAAATCACGAATCAAAGGCCTAGACTCCTTTTCTGAGATGCCAAAAGCCTAACAACCAGTAAGATAATTTTAGACAATTCTATTGAAAGCTATTCAAAAGGCATCAAATCAAAATAACCAAATTTCCCCAGGGAAAAGAAGACTGCGCAGACGGGGAAGGGTAAGGCAAAGGAGCAAACCAGCTCCTGTATCTAAGGATCTCAGCTTTATGTCTAGGGACTGAAGAGCAGCTGCTGGAAGCCCAATTGTGTTCCTCATGGAGCTGTGGACAGCCTAGTCACTACCCAGGACCACATGGTCCCCCAAAAGCCTAGAGCATAGAAATGCCCACTTCTACCTAGCTTATTCTTAACCCACAACTGGGGTGGGAGCTGGAGAAGGAACAGAAGCAGACATGGGGCCAGGAGCCTGGAATCAAGATGTTCCTTCGGGCTCTGCAGCTAGAGTTCTCTGGGTGAGCCCGCATTCCATTTTGTCCAATGGTCACAGATATCAGAAAGGGGCATCAACAAGGCTGTACATGTGAGCTGGAGATAACACAGGTGCCAGCCATGCCCTGGTCACAGCAGATCCAGAGGTGATATTCCTTAGAGCTACAGGATGCTGGATACACTGCTTATCTTCGAGCCTGGGCTCAGACCTGTGGTACCAAGCTAGGCATGATTGCCTGTTTCTTGAACTCTGGGTCTAGGGAGGTCTCTAGGGAATAGTTCTGGCCCTCTACCCCACCTCTGCCTAAAGGAAAGGTAGTCACAGGCCCAGCTTGGACGGTGGAAGGGCTGGTGAGTAAAGGGCAAGTTGATACTTACATAGGACAAGTCCTCAAAGCCCCTGCCCAGGGCCTGCCCTGACACACAGCTACTGTCAGAGCCACTGGAACCACTGGCTGACGGGCACTGGGACAGGACCTCTGAATCCTCAGGAGCTAGGGAGGAAGAATGAGAGTTGTCAGCAGGGGAGGCCCAGACCCCAAGCCGTGCCCTCCTGCCTCTGGTTAAGCCCAGACATACTCAGAGAGGGCTGGCTGCCCAGTTCCACGTCAGCCTCCAGCTCTGCTTCCTCTGGAAAGTTGGGGGGATACAGGGGCCAGCGGAGATCCAGAAGAGCTGGGTCTCTGTACAGGTGCAAATTGAGGGACCCCAGGACAGAGCAAGAGGCAGGGTCTCCAGGAAGGGTGCTGCTTGAGGCCCCCAGGTAGGGGCTGTCACAGTCAAATGGAGCCACAGCAATGGAGGCCCGAGAGCGAACTTCTATGCAAGAGAGGAGGTCAGGTAGGGACAGGCCATAGCCCAGCCTGGCCTGAGACTCTGAGAGGAGCACAGGCCAGGGCTGACAAATGTCCTCAGTGCCTCCAATGCAACTGTCCTCACCCCTACCCCCTATATCTGGCCTGATACCTCGGCACTTTAGGATGTAGTTGATGGTGCGGTCATTGATAGCTTCCTCGCTGGGTGCAATGTCCTGAAAGGCCTTGTTCCCCACGCCCATGGACACCATCTCAGCCATGCGGACCTCTGGATGGAGAGTGGGTATGAGCAGAGCCCCTCTGGACATTAGTCTTATCCTTGGCCTCTATATAACCCCTCAATGATAAGTCTTTGCTATATACCCACATCCAGCAGATTAGTTACTCTGTGCATGGAGCACTTCTGGTGCCAGGCTCTCTCTTCCCAACAATCCTGCAGGGCAGTTGTCATAATTCCCCTTTGGGTGATGAGGCCCCCAATATTCAGAGAGATTAATGCTATGGCCAAAGTCAGCAATGGCAACAGCAGGACTGCCTGACTCTGAAGTTTCTGTCCCTGCAGTTGTGCTTCCTACCCCCTTGCAAAGCTTTTCCAGGTCCCCAGGCCTGGGCTCCAGTGCAACAACATAAGCTCTCTGGTGAGGTGAGTGTGGTGAAGTAGGGGGCAGAGACCCACCCTTGTTGTGGACAGCCTGCCTCCAGAGCAGGCGGGAGATATCAGCTGTCCAGGCCTGCTTGGTGGCCAAGCTGGAGGCCTGCAGCACAAAGGTGTCCCTGGCCTTGCGACGGCGGAACCAGATCTCAAAGCGCAGATTGCTATCTCCACAGCACTCAGTGAGACCAAGGTCTGCCATCTGTTTGGCCAGGACAGAGGGGCTTGGTGAGTTGTAATGGGTGGAGGGAAGGGGCAGGTGCTGGGGTCAGGTGGGCCTACCTTAAAGGAGCGCTTGTAGGCAAATGTGTCAACTCCTGCAGGCCCACGGCGGGGCTTGCTGAAAAGCAGCAGATCCTCAAAGAGGAAAACACGGCGTAGGGACTTACGTCGCCCAGTGCGCACCATAAACTCATCCTGTCGTACCAGCTGCCCCTGTTCCTTGAGGTTGACCTGCAAATTAGGGCCCATTGGGTACCCAGCCTCTTCTGCCTTCTTCTTCCACATCTACTACCCCACCCACTGCAGCCTGGGATGACTCACGTCACAGCCCTGGATGGCATCCATGGCTAACAGGTCATTGCCATGTCGCAGTTGGAAGTGCACAAGGCTCTGAGCTGCGCGTAGGGCACTCAGCTCCTGCGTGGAACCCCCGCAGGCCCGTGCCAGCTCCTGCAGCAGCAGCGCATACTTGCTCATGCGTTGGATGGGCTTCAGCAGGTAGGAGGCCAGGTCCAGGTGGTCCCCCAGTGTTTGCTGCTTGTCCTGCCAGGTGGATAGGAGACCACTGAGTGGTTTCAGGGTCCTGCCCCCATACCCTTTACTCCTCCTAGTCTTAGGCTCACCTACCTTGAAGAAAGCATGACCAAAGCTGGACATCAGGGCATCGGAACGAGGTTTGTTCTTGCTATAGAGCGCATACATTCCAAACTGCACCCTCTATAAGGACACATGACTCAGCCCAGGGGCCGCGAGGCCAGACCACTCTTAGCTTAAAAGGACCAAAATGCCAACATATGGCTCCCAGGGAGGCCTCCCCAACAGACCCAACCTGCCCTGCTTTGAACGAGGGGTGGTCTGGCAAGAACAGGCCCTGTGCTGAGGGAAGCGTCCACAGGCGCTCTGGGGAGTACATCGGCCTTCCTCAGCCGGAGCCTCTGCATTCAGCTCTGCTCCTCCCACGGCTCTGAGAACATCTCTGGTCTCACCTTCCCTCAGACGACCATCCTCTTGCTCACTGCACTCAGCCACTTATTTACTCACTTCTTTGACTACCAAGCCTCTTTCCAGCTACTGGTTTTACCTTTGCTCTTTCCTCTAAGTGGAACCCTGTTCCTCCAGGTCCTTCCTGGGCCTTAGCACAAACATCAGCTCCTCAGAGTCTTCCTTAAACTGCTCCCTTGAAAGAGGGAACCCTTGCCCCCCAGTAACTCACAAGCACCTACTCTGCCTATTTTTTTTTTTAAGACAGGGTTTCACTTTGTCGCCCTTGGCAGACACAGCTCACAGCAACCTCCAACTCTTGGACTTGAGCAATTCTCTTGCCTCAGCCTCCCAAGTAGCTGGGACCACAAGCACCTGCCACAATGCCTGGCTATTTTTTGTTGCAGTTTGGTCGGGGCTGGGTTTGAACCTGCCACCCTTGGTATATGGGGCCGGTGCCCTACTCACTGAGCCACAGGCACTGCCCATACCCTGCCTATTTTTCTCCTAGCTCCAACCATATCTAAAAGTATCTGTTTCACTTTTATGTCTCCCTTCCTGAACTAAGATCACTGTGAAATGCAGGAACTTTGTCATTCTTGCTCATAGCTGTACCCAGTACTAGGCCTCACACCTAGCATGTGCTGACAGCTCCTTGGGGAATGTGGCAAAATCAGCTGGGGGCCATGTGGCATATGGGACTTACATGGCGCAGGAAGGCATAGGCCACTCGGGGTGGGTGCCGGGTGCAAGCTTCCAGCTCACGCAGGAAGAAATGGCAGTGAAAGTCACGCAGTTTCTCCAGGTTGCCAAAGAGGTGAGTGCGCTGGCCACGGAGGCCCTGGGGCACATCAGGGCGATCCAACTCAGGGAAATAGTTGTCTATGGTGTAGTCAAGGGCCCGAACATACTCCCGCTCTGTGGTCACCATCTCTGCCAGCACCAGCTGTAGCCTACCAGGTAGGTGGAGTCAGGACCAAGACATCCACCCTCTACTACCCTCCTAGCCCTGCCCAGTGCCTGTACCTGCTGGGACTCTTGGGATCAGAGCTGCCTGGTGGAGGCACAGAAGGGGATGGCTGGGGCTGGGCATCTCCAGCAGCCTCTGGTCTGTGGCAGGGAGTGACAACGGCCGCATGATGGCAGAGATGGGTGGGTTTGCTGAGACTCTTCCCCAGATTCCGATCAAAGCTGTAGGCCTTCCTCAGGGGAGGAGGAGCAGGTACACTGGGGACCTGGCTAACACATAGGCTAGCTGTGCTACCCACCAGTGGTGGCTTCAGGGAAGCCTCCAGCTTCTGGTCCAGGGCCAGCCAGGTGTCCTGGCACTGTGCCCAGGCCCAGCGGCATTCCTGGCGGATGCCCTCTGAACCCAGCCCTGTGGCCAGAGCCCACATCTTTCGAAAGTGGGCAGGAGGCAAGTCAGGGTGCCTGGTCCAGTGCAGCTGCAGCCGCTGCAACACAGCCCCTGGGTGCTCCTGCTCCAGCTCTGCCAAGACCCGCTGCCCTTCCTCAGCCCATGTTGAGGCCTGCAACAACAGGGCCAGAAAGGTTTTAAAGGGGGACGCCACTGTGCCTGCCAAGTCTTCTGCTGCTCTACTGGCTCCCCATTGCACAGGATCCTGACCCCAATCCACATCCCCAGTGGCTGTATTTGGGGGTCAGACTAAAGACAAAGAAAGAGAACATGTGGCAGGAAGAGCACCCCTCTGGTCCCACCAGCCACGTGGAGGACAGGATCTTTATCCACCTGCTTGAAGAACTCAAACAGCCTCTCAGCATCTGCCAGCCGCTGGCGCCGCTGGGCCAAAGCCCTAGAGAATTCAGTCAACTGGGCTTGCAGGTCCAGAAAGCGTGCTCCTTGGGGGCCCAGGTCAGCTGCCTCCCAGCCAGCCAGTGGCTGTAGAAACTTCTCCCCTTGTCTGACCTGCTCCTAGAGAGAAAGAGACTGGGCTTAGCCAGCCTTGGCCTGGTGGTCAGCCCAAACCCAGATCTTTCCCACTGATAGGTCACTGTCAGGTCTTTTCTTGTGGTGGAAGAGCTTCCTCACCCATCTAGGCCCTACCTGTATCCATTCCCCCTCTCAGCCAAACTTCCAGGAGGAAATGCCTGTCCTCACCACGCCCAGTCTTTACTCAGCACCAGCCCTCTCCAGCCCCACCTTTGCCCTGTCCTCAGTACTTCTCAGGCCTCACTGACTCCAGCTCTCAACTGCCTTCTGCCTGCTCTCTCCTGGGCATCCCTGACTTCTCTATTAGGTTCCTCTCTGCTCCCCTTCCCTAACCTGGGCCATTAAACACAGGGCCTCCTAAAGACAGCATACTCTCTCCCAGCCAAGCTTGTGAGGCCAACTTCAAATGTCATCCACATGCGCATACTCCCCAAGTGACCCTCCTCAGCCAGAACTCTCCTCTGAGCTCCAGGTCCAACATCCAAGGGCCTTCCTCTCATCCCTCACGGCCATCTCAAAAGCACACCCAAGACTAGACACATGAATGCCCTTCCCTCCCCGAATGTCCTCATCTCCTAGTCTCCCTCTCTCAGGGAACATTCATCCTGGCAACGTCCCCCTCCTTCACACTCCCACATGGATTCACCGTCAGAGTCATCAATCTCTCAATCTGTCTACCCTGCCACCATCTTGGCCAAAGAAGGCATTAGTTCCTACCTGGACTAGTGCAACTGCCTCTTCACTGGACTCTACATCCACCTTCCAAGTTGCTGTCTACTCAGAAGCTAAGCTAATCTTCCTAGAGTACAGCTCCAACTATGAGGCTTTCCTGCTTAAACTTTCCACTGCTACAGGGCGAGTGATCAGGCCACTGATCAGTCTTCCAGCCTCATGCCACTTCATCTCACCCTACTCTCCTACTTCTGCTCTGCATTTCAACCTCAAGGGACCTTCTGGTTCCTTGGGCACACCATGTTCCCTCCATGCCACCGATCTTTGCATGTTCTGGTTCCCCACCCTAGAATGACCCCGATCCCTAACCCTCTTCTGCCTAGCTGACCTCAATTTATCCTTCAACTCTACCATGACCTCAGAAAAGCTTGCCCAACAACTCTGCTGGGTCAGGTCTCTATTATGCCCTCACGAGGAATCACAGGTGTTGCCTCTTATCGGAGTTCTGCCTCAGTTTACAATCACACATATGACTGCTGAACTAGAAGTTCCAGGAGAACAAGGAATTGATTTGCTTTCACTCATTCCTACATTCCCAGTCCCTAGAAAAGTGTTCCAATAACTGCACATGTGACCAAATTTACCTGGGCAACATGTTCCAGCTCCCGAAAAGGGCCTTGGGCCTGCAGGAGCATGTCCAGTGAGGGCTCTGCTGGCTCCTCCAACGCTGGCCAGCCCACCTGTTGTAGCCACACTTCAATCTGGAGGAGCACAAGCAGGGAAAGGTTAGGAAGCTGCTGTGGGTGGTCACGCTGAGATCAGGTGCAGTGCTCACTCTGGGCCCGCAGTCCTCACCTGGTGCAGCCTGCCCTCCTGGGCCTCCAACGTCTGGACCAACTCTAGGGCCTGTACTCGCTGGTTGCCCTGCAGGGTCAGGTGGTGCAGCAGTCTGTCCACACGGCCATACAGCTCACCAGCCTTGTCCACTGCTGGCCTGGTTCAGGGTACATCAGTCTTAGGGCCCCCTGCCATTCCCTTTTCTCCACTCCTGGGATCCTGGGACCCACAAAACTGGCTGGTTCTGATGCAGCCAGTTGAGTCTTTGGCATGAGATCTGGTAGGCTGGGCTGGGGCAAGATCTGGGAGCTGGACTTGTACCTACCTGTAGTCTGGACTCAGCGTCACCTCTGGAACCTCCTGCTTCAGCCACTCTAACTCCGTGCCCCCCTGGCATTGTAGCCATGCCAGCCGTGACGAATCTAGCACTTGCTGCATCAGAACCCGTGCCTGCCGCAGCAGTCGACCAACTTCCTGTGATTAAGGGCAATAGGCAGTGGAGGTGGCCATTCGAGACAAGGAGGGAGACAGGGAGCACTTAGGGGTTGCTATAGGACACTCACCCCAGACTCCATGGGCTGGGGCACAGCCTTCATACTCTCTATGGCCCCCTGGAGCAGGGCACAAACCTCTTGGCAGCTTTGCAGTAAAGCCTCCAGACGCTGTGAGAGAGAAGGGCATGACCAAGATAGTGTGCAGTGCTGGTCCCAGGGCTCCTGGATTCCAGGCCACTGTAGCCAGCTTTGTCTTGCTCAGACCAGGACTCAAGCCTCCACTGTAGGCCCAGGTTGCCTACTTAACCACCCCCTAACCTGGTGCACTAACCATCCGGAAACCCAGCCAGGAGCGGTGGCAGTAAGGTAGACATCCTCCCAGTGAAGTGGGCAACCCCGCAGTTGGAATGTGGATCAGCAGGCTCTGATAGGAGGGCAGCTGCTCCAGCTGCAGAAGAAGACTGTATTGTAACCTAGGCCTGGGTGGAGAATACCCAACATCTACACCTAGTCAACTTGGCTCAGTACCTGAAGCCCAGAAGGCATGTCCTCTGGCATTTTTCCTACTAGCAGCACCTGATGCACGGACCCTGGAGCTGCTTCCTGCAAGGAATCTGAGCTCAGCCCTGACCCCAAATCTGTACAAAAGGGATGAGAAGGAACTGCAAGCTACAATCCTATACTCACTTGTAGTTGGCTGAGCCCCAAGAAGAGGGATGAGCTTGGGGAACAAATTCGGGCATCAACTAGCACTGTCAGTCCCAGGGCCTGCACTTCGGGCCTAAAGGGATGAGCTGCATTCAGTATCCAATTCCTAGGTTCTAATATCTCCTGGCTCTGGCTGTTCCCCCAACCTCCTCCCCCAAACCTGGGGATGCTTCGCAGGTAGAGCAGGAGGCGGATGAGTTCGTGGCTGCTGCACTTGGGGTGAAGCCAGGCTGGGCTGTGAGCACATAGAAGCAGCACTGCTCGGCCTTCTATATCCCGAGTCCCTATGGGGAGGAGGCAGTGAATAACTGAGCAATTGGGCCACCCCACCTCCACCACCTCTAGGCTCTCCTTCGCTACCTGGCAAGGTAGCCATACCACTGGCCAGCAGCTCCCAGGTGAGGTCCTGGGCCAGGAGGCAGTCAGCTGGCTTAGGGAGGCTGGATCCGCTGGGGTCTTGGGAAGGGAAATGGCTTGGGTCTGCATTGGGCCACCCACCTAGAAACCCCTCCTTGAACCCGGGCTTCAGCCTGAATCCAGTCAGATAACTACCCCAACTCCCTGCCCCAGGTCTCAACATCCATCTCCAGGCACCCCATTCTCTTTCCAGACTGCCCTAGCCCAGCCTCTTTTACCTGGCTCCAGCAGTGTTGATGATGTCTCTGATAAAGTGTCTTCAAGGTCCACAAGGTCACTGTCCAACCCCTCATGGCCCAAGCTGGCTGGAATTACCCTGTTTGGATCTGGGTCCCTTACCAAACCTATCCTTCGGTTGTCATTCTCACTCTGTACCAGGCTGAGGTGGGAGGACATGGAACATAGGAGACTCTCCACTCCAACGGGGGCCAACTCCTCAGACAGGACTGAGGTGCCTTCTAGTGTGATCTTCCGGGCATCCCCGGACCCATCTGAACCCTTCTGTACCGGGGGTAATTGAAGATCCCTGGACAAGGGGCTGTTCTGTATCCCATCACCCTGGGCTGCCCCTGCTGGTGGTCTCGGAGGAATGGGGTCCTTGACCTGCATCTGGGGCGTAGGTTCTTCCTCCTCCCAGGCATGCCTGAAACTGCACACAGCTAACCTCCAGTCGCTGGCACGGCCCCGGGAGTCTGGAGACTGATCACCATCCTCCAGGGGCCCTTCCATCACCCCCTCCTAAGGGTGGGCCTGCTCAGGGCAAGTAGGCAAAGGGTTGGGCCTCAGTATGAACAGAGGCCCCAGCTCATCCCGGAACTGGATCGAAGATGGTCGAGCAGGGTTTGGTGCACAATGCAGGCACAAAGCACTAGGCATAGGAGGTGCGAGGGCACGGGAAGTGCTGCTGCCACCACAGTTCAGGCCTGGAGAGGGAAGAACGTCAGGAATCTCCCTCCTGCTCAGGGCCCCACGTTGCACCCCCCTGGGCCTTTGCCCGGTGGGGCCCCACCCTCGGACACGCCCTCACGTGCGGATCCGCGGCTGTGGCAGGGCGCTGACTTGTGCTCAAGCTCCCAGTCCTGGCCAGGCCCTGGCGTGGGTAGTGGCGCGCACCCTCCCTCGCCTGCTGGCTGAACTCACGGCCCCGGGGCTCACCGCAGGGAACGGGGAAGCCCCCGGAGGCCTCGCAGTAGGAGCCCTCGACTAGACGCCGGCCTCGACGGCAAAAGCCCGGGCGGCCGCCTAGCGTCCAGGGGCGCCGCCTCCTGGCCACGGGAGAGGTAAGATAGGGCCGCCGAGAACGAGGCGCCACGCTGCCCCCTGGAGGCCGGAGGACGCATCCACAGCACGTCCGCAGGGCCCGACGGTAGACAGCCGGGCAGACGCGGAGGCCGAGTCGCCAGCCCCTCAGCTCCCTCCCCACCCCCACCGCCCGTCGCACGGGCCCAGCGGCTCGCCCTGCCCCCACCGCAGGGCCCCGCTGACCGCGCGCCTCACCTCGGTGTCTCAGCACGTGAGTCTGGGCCGCGACCAACGGCCAGCGGTCCCTCAGAGCTCACTCTGCGCCTGGCGATTGGCGCCACAAGCGGCGCCCCCCGGGGCAGGCCACGTGGGTGCGCCCGGGTGAGTGAGCGCGCGGACCCGCGGGGGATGGCGGGGGCTTCTGCTGCGTAGCGCGCGCGCAAGGGAAAACCATGGGTGGCGCAGGGGCACGCTGCCGTGGCACAGCCGCCAAAAGCCGGGTCGCAGGGTCCCGGGAGGAAACGGAGTTGCTGTCTAGGCTGGAGGGTGGGGGATGACCCAGCCCTGCTAGAATCCCACAGACCCTCCAGCCCTTGCATCCCCTGTTGTAACCCCCAACCCCCACAGACTCCAGCCAAGGAGGCTGGTGCGGAGGGGGCGTCCTGGAGCAGGAGACTAGCCCGAGCCTGGCTCCTCCACTTACCTGCTGAGGGAGCTCCGAGGACTCTCTTCTCTTTTGAGCCTCACCTTACTTACCTGTAAAAAAGGAAAGTCATTCCTTTCTCCTCGGATTGCTGTGAAGACTAGGGAAGACGCCATACATCAAGCCTCTGCTCACTGCCAGCACTTGGGCTGTGTTGGTTAACTGCCCCTCATTTCACCCTCATAGTCGGGGATCCTGAATTGATGAAAGCCACTTGAGTAAGCTCTGACCTTTGAGGTCTCTTTGGGGCATATGGGCTTGTATGGACACCCCAAATTTGTGGGAAGATTGTGGGAAAGCTGACTATGTGGCCAGGAGAAGGCACAGAGCTCCACAGCCTGCTCCGGCCCTTGCTTTGTGGGGGCAGCAGGCAGTGGGGCAATGGGGCAATGAATTCTCTGGCTTTAAGGCAGAAGCCTCCTTCAAGAACCTGGCCATCAGAGCAGGCACAGTGGGAACAACAGCAATCTCCTACCTATCCCAGCATTCAAAGTCCAGACTCCCAGTCAGCTACTGAGCCTTCTCCACAAGTGGATCTGAGAGAGCAGCCTTGGAGTCCTGCTCCATCCCTGAATCCCGGCCAGACCTCTCTAACCACCCTCCTAGCATCAGTGAGTATCGTCCAACCTTGGCTCCTTCCCCAGTCTGTCCCAGGACCACCCCCACTGAGTCACTGCCTCCTGCTCCCTCCCTCCCCTTCTGCTGCCTACCCCCACCAGCCCATCAGGCCCCCAGGAATCCCAAGAGGTAGGGGGACCTGCTGTCAGGCACATATACCCCTCTGAATGCCAGAGACAAGAGCCTCCAGCCACAGGCCACAGCTGACCCTGGCACCTCTGGGCACAGCGGGCAGATTCAGGGGAAGTGCAGCCACATTGAGATAGAAGCTAGGCCCTGATCTACTCCACAGAGAACATGTGTTGTAAACTTCACGGAAATTGAGACTGTATGTCATCTACTTCTTTACTTCCAGGACCCAGCACAGAGCTTGCCATAGAATAAATGCTTAGGGGTACCTGAGACCAGACACACTATGCCTGCCCTCCTGAGGCTCCCCCTCTATGATTCGGATGGAAACCAGAGTCACAAACGGAGGCACATTCAGAAGCTCAGCCTGAAATGGAGACAGAGAAGTAGAGAGCAACAGGATGCACAACTGCGGGATGGCAAAGGTACAGAGAAAAATGGGGACAGACTGAGGCCTGACAGGGAATATTGGGGGGCTAGGCCTAGAACCATCCTGGGGTAGCTGACCACAGCAGGCACTGTGGGCCTGAGCTTGCAGGACTGAGTGGTGACTCATGGCGCCCATCTCTGTGGCTCTCCTGGCAGCACAGTCCACTCACAGCAGCCTTTTCCACTGAGATCATGAAATGGGAATGGGCCTCCCTCCCCTGTGCCTTCCCCAACCCTCCCTCAGTCTCCTATTCCTTGCCAGTATGACTCAGTTGAAAATGAAATGGGGGCGGTGGCGCCTGTAGCTCAGTAGGTATGGTGCCAGCCACATACACCGAGGCTAGTGGGTTCAAACTTGGCCCAGGCCAGCTAAAACACCAATAACAACTGCAACAAAAAAAGCTGGGCTCAGCGCCTGTGGCTCAATGGGCTAAGGCGCCAGCCACGTACACCTGAACTGGCAGGTTTGAATCCGGCCCGGGCCCGCCAAACAACAATGACGGCTGCAAGGGAGGCAGAAGCAGGAGACTCGCTTGAGCCCAGGAATTGGAGGTTGCTGTGAGCTGTGATGCCATAGCACTCTATCCAGGGTGACAGCTTGAGGCTCTGTCACCCAAAAAAAAAAAAAAAAAAAAAGCTGGGCATTGTGGCGGGCGCCTATAGTCCCAGCTACTTAGGAGACCGAGGCAAGAGAATTACTTAAGCTCAAGAGTTTGAGGTTGCTGTGAGCTGCAATGCCATGGCACTCTACCAAGGGTGACATAGTGAGACTCTGCTCAAAAAAAAAAAAAAAAAAAAATAGAAAGAAAGAAAATGAAATGGGGGCTCTGGGCCTCATTTCAGAGGGAAATAAGAGAGAGATAAGAGATCTATAGTCATTCTCTTCACTCTACCCCAAACCTTGTCTACCTCACTTCAGAACCATCCAAACAGTGAGGGCAGTAAGTACTCCAAAATTTTCAGATCTCTCTTGCCTTTGGCCTAAATAAACTCTAAGCTCTTTAGTGTAGCATTTAAGGCCACCTGGAGGCATCATAGCATTCCTGTTCTCCTCCCAGACTGACCTAGAAAATGAATCTGATCGTAAGTCTTCTCTGCCTGAAGGCCCACACGTACCTCATTGATCAAAATCCTCCTGCTTCAGGAAGCCTTCTCCAGTTAACTCCTGTCCAGGCAATCCTGCCCCAACCAGTCCCTGGCTATGCTCACCTTCTCCCATCCCGCCCTGCTGCATCAGAACCTTTGAGGTAGGCTTGGGAATGTGCATGTTAGACAAGCTCCCAGTGATTCTGACGCTAAAGTCTGAGAGCTGACCAAGGCCTACCCTCCCTAGCCCCAGCCCTTCACATCCCTGGACTGCTGGAGCCGCTTCCCGGCAGGTCTTCTATCTCTAGCCTTTCTTCCTATGAATACATCCTCCTATGAATCCATACCTGAGGTTTCATACATCTCCCACACTGGACCAGCCACACACACACACACTCAACTGTCTCCTCCCAGAAGCCTGCCCAGATCTCAAGGACCCACAGTATTTTCCATGTACCCCTGCCTTGCAGGATAAGACCTGTGATGACAAATATTTATTGTCCCTTATTGTGGACTAGGTCCCCAGGTAGAGTCATGCCCATTTTGTCATTTAGTCCTGGCAGCAACCTTATGAAGTATGACTGTTATCTTATTTTAGAGATGATGCTGAGGCCTAGAGACATTATATAACATGCCCAGGGTGACATAGCTGGTGAGTGACAGCTAGGACAGCCTGACTCCAAAGTGCTAACTACTAGTTAACCAGTAGGCCTTAAGCCTAAGTCACCCTTCTTATCTTCCCCCCACATAAAACAGAAAAAGTAATTGTTAGTTGGCTGAGCCTGTGACCTTCAAAGGGTGTCAAGTCATTCAGATCCAGAGATAGAAAGTAGGTTAGTGATTGCTGTGGGCTGGGGAGGTAGGGGATGAGGAGTGAGTGAGTACAATGCTTCTTAGGGGGATGATGAAAATGTTCTAAACTTAGATGGTGGCAAAGGTTGCACAACTCTGTGAATATATTAAAAAACACTACACTGTATATTTTAGTGGTATACAATTTTGTGGTATATGAGTTATATCTCATATTTTTAAAAAGTCCTTTAGAGGGTGGTGCCTGTGGCTCAGTCAGTAAGGTGCTGGCCCCATATACCAAGGGTGGCGGGTTCAAACCTGGCCTCGGCCAAACTGCAAAACAGAAAAATAGCTGAGTGTTGTGGTGGACGCCTGTAATCCCAGCTACTCAGGAGGCTGAGGCAAGAGAATCGCCTAAGCCCAGGAGTTGGAGGTTGCTGTGAGCTGTGTGATGCCATGGCACTCTACTGAGGGCGATAAAGTGAGACTCTGTCTCTATAAAAAAAAAAAAAAAAGTCCTTTAGACACAGTGGGAATTGGGTTTGGGGATTGATATTATCTAGGCATTTTTAGCCATGTTTGTGGATGCCACAAGTGTTTGTATCATAAACACTCAGGGTAGCCAAGTCCCTGAGATTGTTTTCCCACCTGTCATGTGCAGGACTTTTGTTCTTTTGTCCTACACCTGTCTCCAGGTTTTCAATAAATGTTTATCTGGTCCCAGGTATGTGGTTTCATTTGGGGGCAAGTTGGCACCTGACTTCTTGGGTCTCTATCCCTGCTAGCCTCTCTCATTTTGTGGACTCCCAGTTCTGGGACCTCATATCCCCTAGACTGCCACTTCAGGTCCCTGCTCAAGGGACAATGTTGGACAAGTATGGGAGAGGTAGTTGGGGAAGGAAGACAGAGAGATTAACTATCCTATCTGGGATCCTGACTCCCCTGCCCCCTGTTCTATATCCCTGGGGCGAGCAGCGGAAGTTTTTGCTTCTCACCAAATGCCCTTGTTGTCTCTTAAGGGAACGCCCAGACACATGGACACGGAACAACCATCCATCTGAGAGATGTTTAATGTATCTCAGGTTCAAGGTATAGAACACAAGGCAGGTGCTAACCCCTGGACATTCACCTGCCACCCAGTCAGCTTCCCCCTTACCACTGCAGCCAGGCTTCCAGCCCGCAGAACAATGGAGCAGTGGCTTTGGGATATCTGGTCTCTTCCCTGCTTGGGGAAATGTTGAGGTGGTGACATGAGAACCCAAAGGCCACTGTGTCCCCTCCTCAAAAAACCCAGGCTCAAAGATCAGAAAGGTTTAGATTTGGACGCATAGCATCAAATCCCTAGAGTGAGCTAAGGAGCAGCTCTGAACTAGAGCCTGGCCCAGCCCTATCCTTGGTCCTGGGAAAAGAACTTTTACCCCAATATCTGACAGCAGAGGGAAGGGGGACTAAGCAAGAAGGAGAAGCAGAGATTCTCACTGCCCTAAAAAAAATGTGGACTCTGGGTAGCTGACCCAACAGGGCAGCAAAACACAAAGTTGAGGGCTCCCCTGCCTCCCACCCCAGTCCCTCAGAGGACCAGCCCCTCACTGAGCTTGTCAGGACACTGTCCCTGACCCCATGCCAGAAAGAGGTAGAGGGCAGGGAAGGCCAGCATCTGCTAAGGAATGATGCCCTTGCTTTGGGGACAGAAACAGCTGCCTATCGTAACCCTAGAAATGCCCACTGGGAAGGGGCATCAGCTATCCACGTGTCAGGGCCTAGAATCTGGTCTGGGTCCTGAGCCAGAGTAGGGGTCTTATTGAACTGGAAAGTGGCAAGGGTTAGGAGCAGGGAGAGTAGTGAGAAGGGTCCCGGTGAGGACCAGCTCAGGAGACCCTTCTGACCAGTCCCAAGAAAGCCCTGTTGCTACTTCAGTCCAGGCCCAGCTGGCAAGCTGAGCAGGCTCCTCTGCCCAAGGAGCACTTCCCACAGGGACTCCACCTCCTGTTCTCCTCTGAGGCGCTATGCTACAGCCGGCTACCTCTGTTGAACTGGATACACCAGTGGGAGTTAGTGGTGCCTGGGCTAAGATGGGTGCGGTCCTTGTGGCCCATGAGGGGCTGCAGCTCCTGCTGCTGGGGGATGTCAGCACTGCTTTCACTATGGGAGCGGCCAGCCTTGGCCAGGCTCGGGGGAAAGGCAAAGCTAGGGCGCAGATCAGAAGGCAGGTGGAGAGGGGCCTGGGACTCTTCAGCATCCAAGGGATGGCGAGGCAGACAGGTCAGAGTCTGGGCCTGGGTGCAGGGAGGGGATGCCAAGCTCTCCAGGGATGACATGCTCTGGTTCCAGCCTGTCTGCATGTCCACAGGCACTATCTTCGTGGTCTCTGAAGACACATACACTGCCAGATCCCCATGCCCACTCTTCCAGGGTAGCTCCTTCTCTGCACAGGTTGGGGATGGGGGGATGATGCGTGGGCTTGGGCACACCTCAAGGCTTCCTGGAGACAGGGAGTACATAGGAGCTCGTTACCAAACCAGTGGAATTCTTCTCAAGTATAAGCACACTCTCATTAATAACTTATTACACAGTTGCCGTATTACATCCAAATGTGCCATTATTCAATGCATGTCTTGCTGATGGTAAGCCTTGCAGCTAGTTTCCTCTCCTGTGTCTCCCTAGCTACTACAACAGGATTGGGTACACAGTAGTTGCTCAAGAAGTACCTATTGAACACGTGAAAATAACTAAAGCAAGAGAAAGCAGGAACCAGGCAGAAAGGAAGCCCCATCTTCAATCTCCCAACCCTGACTCATAGCCCCAGTCTTAGAAACTGCATCTTGCCAGCCCCATCCCAGCCAACCAGCCAGGGAGAGAAAAACCTGGAGGCTCTGGGCCAAAGGCCTTGCTGCTGGGCATCCTGCCTGAGCACCCACCACAGCCCTTTGATGGGACACAGTCCAGGAGTGTGAGCTCATGCATACTAACAGCAGGCCAAAGCTGTGCCACAAAGAAGATGACACAGCATGGGGGACAGTAGCTGAGGATCCCAGAACAGCTGCTGCTAAATTGCTGGAAGTCTGAGGTTCTGAAAGAGGAAACTTAGGAAAGAGAAGCCCTATGGTTGTCTACTACCCTAGCTCTTCAAAGTTAAGCACAGTGCTTGCCTAGAGTAGGTGCTCACCGGCCAGGCATGGTGGTTCAGTTCCGTAATCCTAGCACCTTGGGAGGCTGAGGTGGGAGGATCTCCTGAGCTCAGGAGTTTGAGACCAGCCTGAGTAAAAGCAACACTTTATCTACAGTTAGCCCAGTGTTGTTTTAGGCACCTATAGTTCCAGCTACTTGGGAGGCTGAGGTAAGAGGACCTCATGAGCTCAAGAATTTAAGGTTGCTGTGAGCTATGATGCCACAGCACTCTACCCTGGGCTGACAGAGTGACTCTGTCTCAAAAAAAAAAAAAAGAAAAGAAAGAATAGGTGCTCAGTATGTATCTGCTCATTGATAAAGTCCTGAACAGTACAATAAACTTCTTTGAGTACATTATGAACTATATTGATGCTATGATTAAAAGTAAAACTATGGAGGGGATAAGGACCAAAAAAAAGTAAAACTATGTTCTTTAAACAGTGGTCCCCCACCTTTTTGGCAACAGGCACAGGTTTCATGAAAGACAATTTTTTCATGCATGGGGGTAAGGGCTAGGGAATAGGATAGAAGGTAGAGATTAGGAGGTAACACTCTGTGGCCAGGAGGATGAGAACCACACTCTTTTTTTTTTTTTATAAAGAGACAGAGTCTCACTTTATCACCCTCGGTAGAATGCTGTGGCATTACACTACTCACAGCAACTTCCAACTGGGCTTAGGTGATTCTCTTGCCTCAGCTTCCCGAGTAGCTGGGACTACAGGCACTCACCACAATGCCTGGCATTTATTTATTTATTTATTTATTTATTTTGGTTGTTGCAGTTTGGCTGGGGCTGGGTTCAAACCCACTAGCCTCGGTATATGGGACCAGTGCCCTAATTATTGAGCTACAGGTGCTGCCCAGAGAACCAAAATCTTAAAGGGACCTGAAATATTAGAATTGAATAACAAAAACCTAGGTCAGGCATGGTGGCTCACACTTGTAATCCTAGCACTCTGGGAGGCTGAAGTGGGTGGATCACTTGAACTTAGGAGTTCAAGACCAGCCTGAGCAAGAGCAAGATCCTGTCTTTAAAAACAGCCAGTCACTGGGGCAGGCACCTGTAGTCCCAGCTACTGGGGAGTCTGAGGCAAGAGGATTACTTGAGCCCAAGAGTCGGAGGTTGCTGTGAGCTATGATGCCACAACACTCTACCAAGGGTGACAAAGTGAGACTATCTAAAAAGAAAAATAAAAACAACAATAATGAAAACCTTCCATGTTTACCTTTAGAAGATGCTATGGAACTAACACATTGGTCTGAAAACTGGTAAATGAAAGAATCAGGTTATCCATTCT
Organism: Arctocebus calabarensis; assembly: GCA_963573935.1. Taxonomy (NCBI): domain Eukaryota; kingdom Metazoa; phylum Chordata; class Mammalia; order Primates; family Lorisidae; genus Arctocebus; species Arctocebus calabarensis. Next base: position 30,678 of record CAUYON010170730.1, read on the forward strand.
TTCTGTATGAACACTGTATCTCAGAGTAACCAAATAATTGATGAGGGGAAGTTTTTAATAGAAAAATTCCTGCTTAGGCAGCGCCTCTGGCTCAGTGAGTAGGGTGCCAGCCCTATATACCGAGGGTAGCAGGTTCAAACCTGGCCCTGGCCAAATTGCAACAACAAAAAAAATAGCTGGGCATTGTGGTGGGCGCCTGTAGTCCCAGCTACTCAGGAGGCTGAGGCCAGAGAATTGCCTAAGCCCAGGAGTTGGAGGTTGCTATGAGCTGTGTGAGCCACAGCAGTCTATTGAGGGCAATAAAGTGAGACTCTGTCTCTACAAAAAAAAGAAAGAAAAGCTGATGGGGAACTTGATAATGGATGGCTCCGAGGAACAACATCTAAGCCCAATGATTGGTGTTAACCTCATGAAAAGAGAGACAACCAGATATGTTTGCTGATGTGATGCAATAGAAAGTACACCATCACTATGTGTGAAATATTCATTTTTTTTTCCCAAAGGTTTTTTTTTTTTTGAGACAGAGCCTCAAGCTGTCACCCTGGGTAGAGTGCCATGGCATCACAGCTCACAGCAACAAGCAACCTCCAACACCTGGGCTCAAGCGATTCTCCTGCCTCTCTATCTGAGAACCACTGCTACAGGTTAAAAGGACTTATTAACTAAAATCAATGAGTGGACCTTATCTGGATTTTTATTTGACCAAACCTATTGTAAAAAAAATATTGACAGGGAAGTTTGAACACTACATATTTGATGTCAGAGATTTTAGATATGGCAGTAGTATTGTGGTTATGTATTTTTTAAAAGAATCTTTATCTTTCATAGATAGCTACTGAAGTATTTATATTGATAAGATACTTGAGACCTACTTCAAAAGAACCCAGTGGAACGAGGGGCATAGGTGAAATAAGAGTGGCTATGAGTAGGTAATTATTGAACCAGAGTAATGGGTAGATGTGAGTTGATTTTACTGTTCTATCATTGTATATTTTGGTTTTCTGTAATAAACATTTTATAATGACAATTGAGGATGCTGAGTGCCCACCAGTGATACCTAACATTATGATAGAATACATATACATAGACACATGGATACATAGCATACTTTTGTTTGGGGGTTTATTGCCTCTAAAAAAATTTTTTTGCCCAGTGCAGTGGCTCACACCTGTAATCCCAGCACTTTGGGAGGTCAAGGTGGACAGATTGACTGAGCTCTCTGCCCAGTGCAGTGGGTCACACCTGTAATCCCAGCACTTTGGGAGGTCGAGGTGGACAGATTGACTGAGCTCTCTGCCCAGTGCAGTGGCTCACACCTGTAATCCCAGCACTTTGGGAGGTCAAGGTGGACAGATTGACTGAGCTGTCAGGTTCGAGACCAGTCTGAGCTACAGAGACTCCATCTCTAAAAATAGCCAGGCACCTGTAGTCCCAGCTGTTCAGGAGGCTGAGGCAAGAGAATCGGCTTGAGCCCAAGAGTTAGAGGTTGCTGTGAGCTTTGACACCAGAGCACTATACCAGGAGTGACAAAATGAGACTCTGTCTCAAAAAAAAAAAAAAAAAATTTGGCTCGGCACCTGTAGCACAGTGGTTACGGCATAGGCCACATACACTGAGGCTGTTAAACCCAGCCCGGGCCAGCTAAACAACAAGGGCAACTGCAACAAAAAAATAGCCAGGCATTGTGGTGGCTGCCTATAGTCCCAACTACTTGGGAAGCTGAGGCAAGAGAATCTCTTAAGCCCCAGAGGTTGAGGTTGCTGTGGGCTGTGATGCCATGGCACTCTACCAAGGGCAACATAGTAAGACTCTGTCTCCAAAAAAAAAAAAAATGCTGGCTCGGTGCCTGTGGCTCAGCGGGCTAAGGCACCAGCCATGTACACCTGAGCTGGAGGGTTCGAATCCAGCCCGGGCCCACCAAACAACAATGACGGCTACAACCAAAAAATGGCCGGGCGTTGTGGCGGGCGTCTGTAGTCCCAGCTATTTGGGAGGCGGAGGCAGGAGACTCGCTTGAGTCCAGGAATTGGAGGTTGCTGTGAGCTGTGATGCCACAGCACTCTATCCAGGGTGACAGCTTGAGGCTCTGTCTCAAAAAAAAAAAAAA
>CAUYON010170735.1:0-32500 GCA_963573935.1 Arctocebus calabarensis
AGGTTCAAACCTGGCCCTGGCCGAACTGCAGCAAAAAAATAGCCGGGCGTTGTGGCAGGCGCCTGTAGTCCCAGTTACTTGGGAGGCTGAGACAAGAGAATTGCCTAAGCCCAGGACCTGGAGGTTGCTGTGAGCCATGAAACCGTGGCACTCTACCAAGGGCAACAAAGTGAGACTCTGTCTCTAAAAAAATAATAAAATAAATAAATAAATAAATAAAACGGAAGGAAGGGAGGGAGGGAAGAAGTGAAGGAAGAAATATGGCATTCTGTAGGGAAAGGGACAGTTTGAAAAGCTGAGTGGAATAATATACATCAGAATTGTTCACCCAAAGGATGGATGAGGGGGAACCCTTGTGCCCCACTGTTTTAACTCCCATACACTTCCTGGTTTATGTGGGAATCAAAATAGCTGAGCAGATTTTCACACTATCACAAAAATTTTCTAATGTAGAAAGCAAGAAAGTTTTATTACAGTGGAGACAAGGTGCTGTCACATTACACTTCTGCACAACTTGCTACAGCAATAACTGGGCTGGAAGTGCATGAATGAGACATGAGGTAGGATATGAGTGGTATCTAAACACTCATGATCAACTTAGAAAAAATAACATAACCATCAATAAACGTGCTTGCCTACAAATGGATGGTTGAAGTGTTATAGGAGCACCCAATATTTATTAAGGGTATGTATGTATTGCTACAAATAAAAATGCCTAAATCTAATCAATCATGTTGTGTTTGCATAAAGAAAAGATAGGTAGGCTATAGGCTAAAGACACTCATATATCCCATCTTTCCTTTTCTCCCTTCCCTTCCCTTCCCTTCCCTCCCCTCTCTTCCCTTCCCTTCCCTTCTTCTCTTCCTTTCCTTTCCTTTTTTGTACTCTGTTGCCCAGGCTAGAATGCCCTGTTGTCATCATAGCTCATAGCAGACCAAATTACCCTAAACTTTCCATTGTAATATGTGTAATGGTGCCTTCCACTTCAGAAAAATCACTTTGTCAGGTTGGTGACTTAGTTTGATCTGTTATCAGAAGTCTTTGGAGATGGGAGAGAAAGGTGATTGTAAAGCATCTGGTAAACATAAATTAATATAAAACTCAACATTAGCAACTTTCCAGCACATGTCTCTGAAGTAAGTGGTGTGTTTTGTGTAAAATTTCATAAAGTGGGTTCTTAATACATTAAAATGTTTTTCTCTTATTACTGATGCTTTCATAGTTGGCTTGATTCACTTGATATCGATGATCTACACTGTAATAAAATTTAAGCAGAGAAACTTAATACAGTCTGAATTAGGAACCACAGCTTCACTGGGACAGAATGTATCATGTTGCAGCATAACATTCTAATATACATAATTTCCTAAATCGTGCATTGACTTTGGGGAGTACTTAACTATTCAGCTCAATTCTCTTTTAAGTGTGCAGAATACAGTTAACAATATGATGTCCTGCATATAGAGGGTAGAAAAGCTTCCCTCCACACTCATATTCTCCAGCGGAGCCAGAAAATGAAGCAACAGCTATGCGAAAAAGCTCTCTCACAGAATTATTTCCAGACACGAAGGAAAGAAGAATCAACATTTTTTAAAGGCCTACTATGTACTAGGCCTTTCACTAGTATTTTAATACACTTTAATCATCTAAATATATCTGTAAGTGTAGATATTTATTCTCATTCTACTTTCAAGGAAACTAAGCTCAGAGATGTTGCTGAAGTTAACAGAACTGAGACCAGAGTATAGTACTGTCTTTGATCTGGTCCTACCCTTGACACCATGTCCAAATCTATGAATGTGGGAGAGGCCTGCCTGAGAATCCTATAAGAGGTATTTTAGCACATTCCTTTATCAGACAATTCTGTCACTGCTGTCAAAGTAGACAAGCATTTAAGAAAGGACAAAATCTGTACCACCTCCTTAAAGGAGGTTGTCAGACCAGTCTTTGCTTCCTTACTGACAATAGTCATCATTTCAGGAACCAACTAAGCTCTAACAAGTTCACTGACTGTAAACTCCTGAGTGGAGAGACTATGACCTTGACTTCCAAATCTAATTTATATCTGGCTTACAAAATTCTTGCCCAGAGTTAAGACATGATAATATGTAGTAGGGTATGTTTTAGTTGGTGAATTTTTGCTTCCTCTAAGCACTGAAGACTCAAGTCTCAAATTGTTTCAGTTGTTTATGAAATAAACTAATGTTTACATTAATACAGTTCTTTACTTGATAAAAGTAAATGAAGAAAACATTTGGCAATTGCTCACTCCTACAGTAAATTGGGTTTGGCTTGCTGACTGAGCCAGGGATTTGGACATGAATATTTCCAGTTGGCAGTAAGCAGGAGAAAGAACTTATTTTCCTTTTGACATTGTGAATATAAGGAATGCTTTGTGCTGTTATCCTAACAGCCTTACAAATTGAAAATAAAAAAGAAATGGCAACTTACAGCTTTCAGGGGAAGACAGTAAGTAAAAAGAAAGACAAGTATATTTTCATTTTTTTTTTTTAGTTTTCTCAGAATTGATGTTTATTTCTTATACCAAAGTTTGCTAAGAATATGGAACTCTTCACGAATTTGCGTGTCATCCTTGCACAAGGGCCATGCTAATCTTCTCTGTATCGTTCCAATTTTAGTATATGTGCTGCGGAAGCGAGCACTATATTTCCATTCTTAAAAAGATAAAATCTGTCAGTAGGAGGAAGGGGAACTCTCATTTTGAGGCTAACGTACAAAATATTAACTTCATGTAACTTTACAGGCAGACCGGTTAGAATTCACTCTAACTTCCTGAGGGAGTTAACATTATAATGTAGAGGTGAAAATGAAGGCAACTACTTCAAATACATAACCAAGTCCCTTTATAAAAAGATGTCCCAATCCCGGGGAGGCTGGGGCTCTGGCTCGGCGGTCCCTTGCCGGCTCCTTAGCCCGGCGCCCCATGCTGCCCCGGACCGGCCCCGGCTCCCCCAGTCCCCGACTTAGGCTGGCTCGTGGGCAGGGGGGCGTAGGGCGCCTGCAGACGGCCCCTGAAAGGGCTCTGGTGGAGCTGAGCGCACCGTAGAGGGGGCGCCGGCAGAACAGGAAGCGGGTCCACGTGGGAACTGGGGACATCAGCTACCCAGATGGCCGGGGCTGAATAGCAGGCAGCCCAAGCAGTCACCACACCCGGCGAGCGACTTTGTGGGAGTTGGTGCCCCGCCCCCCAGGCCTTGGCGGGGTCATGGGGGCCCCCCATTCCGGGCCAGGGGGTGTGCAAGTCGGGGCCCCGCTGCTGATGGGGTTTGGGGGGCTGGTGGCTGGGCTCAGCCTGGAGCCTGTCTACTGGAACTCGGCGAATAAGAGGTTCCAGGCAGAGGGTGGTTACGTGCTTTAAACTCAGATGGAGGACCGGCTAGATCTGCTCTGCCCTCGGGCCAGCCTCCTGGCCCCTACTCCTCTCCCAATTATGAGTTCTACAAGTCGTTCCTGGTAGGAGGTGCCCAGGGTCAGCGCTGTGAGGCACCCCCTGCTCCAAACCTCCTTCTTACTTGTGATCGTCCAGACCTGGACCTCCGCTTCACCATCAAGTTCCAAGAATACAGCCCTAGCCCCTGGGGCCATGAGTTCCCCTCACACCACGATTACTGCATAATTGCCACATCGGATGGCACCCGGGAAGGCCTAGAGAGCCTGCAGGGAGGTGTGTGCCTAACCAGAGGCATGAAGGTGCTTCTCCCAGTGGGCCAAAGTTCCTGCAGAGGGGCTGCACCCTGAAAACCTGTGTCTGAAATGCCCATGGAGAGAGACCGAGGGGCAGCACACAGCTTGGAGCCTGGGAAGGAGAACACACCAGGTGACCCCACAAGCAATGCAAACTCTCGGGGTGCTGAAGGCCTCCTGCCCCCTCCCAGCATGCCCGCAGTGGCTGGGGCAGCGGGGGGTGGGGGGATTGGGGGAGGGAGGGGTACTGGTGCTGCTCTTGCTGGGTGTGGCAGGGGCTGGGGGTGCCGTGTGTTGGTGGAGACAGTGGCGGGTCAAGCCTTCGGAGAGTTGCCACCCTGGTCCTGGCTCCTTCAGGAGGGGAAGGTCTCTGGGCCTGGGGGTTGTTGGCGGGATAGGACCTCGGAAGGCTGAGCCTGGGGACCTAAGGATAGTTCTGCGGGGTGGTGGGGCTGCAGATCCCCCCTTCTGTCCCCACTATGAGAAGGTGAGTGGCGATTATGGGCATCCTGTGTATATTGTGCAGGATGGGCACCCCGGAGTCCTCCAAACATCTACTATAAGGTATGAGGGCTCCTACCTGGCTCTCCTGAATCCAATTCTTCTTGGCCTGTTCCTCCAGTTTAATTCCTGGTTTGAGGGACACCTCTAACATCTCCTTGGCTCCCTTTGCCCCACCAGCACCTTTGCTCCTCCTGGCTGTTGGTCTCCTCCACTTTTAGGGTTCCTTAAGATTCCACTGCACCACCTCCTGCCTCCCATTTGGCCATGGGTGCCCCTCTTTGTTTCTTTGTTCCTGGGTCCTGTTCTGTTGGGGAGAGTGTACAGGCTCAGCCTCCTCTCTGACTATGATTCGAGTCCTCCTTACCTACCCAGAGCTAGGGGCGGGAATAGTCTGTCTTTTGGTTGGCACCTCTTTTCTTTCTGCCTCTCACTGTTTTTCTCTTCTTTCCATCTCTTATCTTTCTCTTTCTTCTGTCTCTCTAGGTCTATTCTTCTTCTCTAGCACCCTCCTCCCTTCACCTCCTTTTACCCTCTTGCCTTCTTATCCTGTGCCTCTCCCATCTCCTGGGTGGGGTGTCAAAGCATTTCTGCCCTTAGCTCTTGGCTCCCCTGTGACCGCTCATCCCAACCTCTCTCCTCAGTCTGCCAAAAATGGAGGCCTTACAGGGAAGGCACCAGCACTTCACCCCCACTCAAAGCATGGGCAGCAGGGCCTCCTTCTCTGCCCTGCCCCAGGCCTCAACATACTTACTCCAGCCATATGGGGTGGTTGGGTCATGACAGCTGCCATGAGAAGAAGTATTCCATTTTGTCCAGTGGCCAGTAGCAAGACTAGCAAGACATGAACCAGTCAGGACATGTATGGACTTAGTCTGATGCTGAATAGGCCACTTGGGACAGGAAGAAACTTGCACCAGACAAGAAGTGGCCAGGCTTGGACAGAAATGGCCTGGGAAGTGGCAGAAGCAGTGCATCAGGAATTGAAAGTGCCTTCATCCAGGATAGGAAGTAGCAATTCTGAAATAGGAAGTGGTCTGGCTGGAACTCCAAGTGGCTTAGTGTTGGGGATTGGGAGTGGGTGGGAGGTGGATGGTTCTTACTCTGTGGAGAAAGGAGATAGGAAGAATTCCCTGTTTCAGGAGGAAGCGAGAACTTATTGACTGTAAAGAGGATAGAGGTAGACTGAGGGAGACTTTCCTAGTATTCAGTGGCACTTCCCAGGATCTCCCTTCCCTTATGCTTTGTGCTGATTTTAGGACAGCTAAGATGACTGCCATCTGCTGTGGCAGGCCCAATTTGTCATATTCTTTCCTTTCCATATCCCAATATAATCTATGTTATCAACATGACTACCCCAAGAACCCGAGTGTTCTCCACCTGTAGCCTAGATGCCTATCTTGTTCATCCCCTCCTTCATTTTCTACTCCCTTCAAACTCAACACAGGTCCCTTCTTAGTGACCAAAATGGTGGCCTACTGCCTGGTCTAGCTGACAGTGGTACTTAGCAATGACAACTGTTTCCATAGTGACCAGCTGATAACCCATTCCTGCCCTTTAGTGCACAATTGGTTATTGCCTCAGTTTCCTCCAAGCTCAGTTTAACTAGATCAAAGCTGCCTTTGGGCACCAGGTTGGCCACCTTAATCACCAGCCAAGAAGGTTGCAGGTTGCTTTGTCCACCAGAGATCAAGTCATCTCTCTCGTGCCATAGTTCCCAGCTTCCCTTCCTGATTTTTCTAATCAGTCCTTTTCGGGGACAGGAAGTTGATATTGCCATGGTGGCAGGGTATGCTGTTACCTCAATAGTTTACTGTACAAGGGAACAAAAACCAAAGGAACAACAAAGGTTGTACAAGGGAACAACAAAAACCAAAAAAAGAATTAAAAACTTCAAAAGTTAAAAAAAAAAAAAAAAAAAATGTCCCCCAGCACAGTACCCAGCCGGTCCCTGGCTCTTGGTATCCTCATCTTTGTGAAATCCCCTCCCATTGAATGCAAGCTAGACTTAATGACTTTCTTTTAATGACCAGAAGAAGGTGGAACTAATGTTTGTTTTTTTGTTTTTTTGAGACAGAGCCTCAAGCTGTCACCCTGGATAGAGTGCTGTGGCATCACAGCTCACAGCAACCTCCAATTCCTGGGCTCAAGTGAGTCTCTTGCCTCCGCCTCCCAAGTAGCTGGTGCCTGCCACAACTCCAGGCCATTTTTTGTTTGCAGCCGTCATTGTTGTTTGGTGGGCCCAGGCTGGATTTGAACCCGCCAGCTCAGATGTACATGGCTGGCGCCTTAGCCCATTGAGCCACAGGCGCTGAGCCGAAGGTGGGGAACTAATATTGTATGTCCCTCCCTCCCTTTCTTCCCCACACCTCTTTCCCAATCTCTCTCCCTGGTCCCCTCCTTTCTCTCTTTCTCTAAGACCAGTCACTCTGGGGGAAGCCAACTGCTCTGTCATAAGCAATCTTGTGGCATAAGACACTGAGGCTCTTGCCTAATAGCTGTGTGAGTGAGCTTGGAAGCGGATCCTCCAGCCCCATTCAAGCCTTTGGATGACTGTAGCCTCAGCTCACAGTTTGCAGCCTCACGCGAGACTCTGAACCAGAATCACCCAGCTAAGCTGCTCCCCAATCTCTGATCCGGAGAAATTCAATAATACAATATTTGTTGTGTTAAGCCAGTAAATTTGTGGTAATTTGTTGTGCAGCAATATATAACTAATAGAGGGTGTCCTAAGGGTTGCCAAACATACATACATAGGAAAAATGGGGAATTATAGCTAAATGTAGCTTAGTTTACAAAATATTCTTTGCAAAATTTTATAAGACATTTCTCTGTTTACATGTAATATAAAAATACATACAAAATATAATATGAGTTTGTTAATTTTCTATGTATGATGACCTTTGGGACACCCTATATGTATCAAAGGGGGCAGAAGTCATAATATAGTAACCTAGCCTGTAAAAGATTGCCAGGAATTCATTTCAGCAAGAAGACTAGTCAGAAACATATTATGTTTAAGTAGGTCAATTAAAGTAGATCTCAATAGTCAATATGTCAAGCCTGGAAGATTAGCAAGTCAGAAAAATGGGCATACTTAAGAAAAGTTGGGTCCTAAATATTTAATCCCAAAGGCTAGTAGAAAGGACAGGTGAATTTGACCTTTATGGACACAGCTAGATAGAAGCTAGGATTACCCTACAAACTGAGAGATGCTGCAAGACATTTGATGTGGAAATTGTCATAGTTAATCAGAGTTCATTTAATTAAATAGGCATCATTGCTACTCTATAGGAAATAATATTTTTAAATGGATAAACAGATATGGGCCAGCATACAAAAGGATGTAACTCCAGATTCCAGAAGCACATTCCTCCTTCTCTTCACAGCTTGGGCTCTCAGACCTCATGTCTGTCGCTAAATGGCTCCCAGGTTGTTTCTTGTTCTTCAGCCTTGTCTCCTTTGCTAGATTGTAGGCTACTCAAGGAAAGGATCATGTCTCTGTCAATAATACCCTTCCAACTACAAGTTCTTCTTACTTGAAATTGAGTCTATGTGGACTTATTTCTGCATATCTTCTCTGAAACCACAAGGAGTTTGAATCGTTGTGCATGAGTTATTTCAAGTTGCCACTATCTTTGCTGTAGTGAGATTCAGAGTGCTCTGGGTTATTTGCTTCTGCCTTCTTGTGCCTCTCAATATTACTGGTTTTGTGCTTCCCAATTCTTACAAAGATGTATTATTTCCTTTATACTGTGGATATTAACAGGTGGTACAAAGAACAATGCTAGGTGTGGGGAGGACACTGCTATGGAACAGGTAGACATGGACATTGTTTTCCTTTCATTGCTACCTACGTAATCCTCTGCAGTATTTGAACAAAAGTAATTATTAAACAATAATACACTTAAGCTATGGCCTTCCTGAGAATGTGCAAAGCCCATACCAGTGATGTGTCCTGATGCTGCCCAGAGCAGGATCCATTCTTTGGTCTGACATTATGTAGTACATAATATTTCTTACCAAAGAGGACTTCATGGGAACTTGTATATAGCATGCTTTCTAAAATAGGAAAATACACTCATATAAAAGGACCTAAAACACAAGAATGTTAGAAAGACAGAAAAAGTAGTATCTCAAAAGCAGATGGCTAGCAACTGTCATAGTATATTAAAGTGAGATAAAAACCTTAGAAACTAATTCCTAAAACCATGATCTCTAAAACTTCTCAAACTGAAAAAGTGGATATATCAAGCATACTTCTAAAAGACCTTAACTCATGTCCTAAGTGGTTCAATGAAATTTTCTAAAATGGCTTACTTTTTTCTAATTTACTAGGTATCTGTTTAAAGTTGTTTCTTCCAGGAATCCCTCCCATGTAGTTGAATAGTTCCCTGTTCTCGTCTTAATTGAAAGTAATTTCATATTTAATTATCTATTTCTCCATAAATCCTGGGCTTTTACTGATATCAGTGACCTCTCTTGATTAACTTTGAATTGGCAGTCCCTAACATAGTGCCTCACATATGAAAAGTAACCTAAAATTATTTGTGAATTAAATAAATGGGGGTAAGAAGGGGCTATTCAAAAACAAAAAAACCCTGGGCTTGGTCCTCATAGCACAGTGGTTACGGCGCCAGCTATATAGACTGAGGGTGGCAGGTTCGAACCCGGCCCGGGCCAGCTAAACAACTGCAACAACCACCACCAAAAAATATCCAGCGTTGTGGCAGGTACCTGTAGTCCCAGCTACTTGGGAGGCTGAGGCAAGAAAATTGCTTAAGCCCAAGAGTTAGAGGTTGCTGTGAGCTGTGATGCCGTAGCACTCTACCAAGGGCGACATGGAGAGACTCTGCCTCAAAAAAAACAAAAAACCTAGTTATTATATGCATTCTTTCTTTAAAAAGATAGAAGAACTAAAAGAAATGAAATCAACATGTAGGGTATTCAGCATGACTTATGATAAATAATGCTGCAGGGGGCAAAAGCATTCATTAGTTATTTTTCATTCATTTATTCATTTACTGCCTTCCTCCTTCAAACTCATCAAAACTGGATTTATTTATCTCCTGTTTGGCCCCTGAAACCTTCCTGGGAGACTCTCCCTGGGTTTGGCCCTGGCAGAGAGACTTAGTATTCCAGAATTCATTCTCTTATCTTTTGCTCCAAAGGGTCTGATATTAAACATTTCAGATTGTTCATTCATAACAGGCCGAAATGTTTAAACTTTATCGTACCAGTAATAGCAACCATAAAAGATGCATGAGCAAAGATTAGATTAGATTAGAACCACTTTTTCTCTGGAGGGTCTGAGGTTGAACAGCCATGAATGTTACAGAACAACTTGATTGTAGCAGTGGCTCTTAAGCTCAATTTCTGATTTACTTGAGCTCTATAAAAGGAAAATTCATGTGATTTTTCAAATGCCTTTTAGCCTAAGACCGCTAGGAGCACACCTGTCATCAGGGTTGAGTTTATAGAGTCATTGCTAACAGGGAAACCATTACCATGGAAAACCAGGGAGTGTCTCAGTAGGGGGGTGTTAGAAAGGGTTTGGGCTTGTGGTACACGGTCTTGCCGGGGAGGGGGAAGCATTCCAGGAAGCAGGGCATTCTTCTGGTTTGGATACTGTCAGGAATGAGGGACCATTCTATGATTGGGGGCCTAAATAAATTTTACCTAGAAGGTAGGCAGAACTAAGCAATGCTAAAATTGTAATTGGCAAAGAAGAAACAATCACACTAGCCAGGCTGGGAACAATAACAGTAGACAGGATGGGAAATATTTAGCAGTTCTTGTAGTTCAGACAATGTTCCTGTTTTTGTCTGTGCTCGTACTTGATAGCAAATTGTTCATTAGGATCGCCAAGGGGCCTTTTCTAACACTGGCATTGTGTGAAACTGCTTACACATATAATCAACAGAAGAACACCATGGCATAGCTGTGAATGCTAGGCCAGCTCCTGGATGTCAGGGACGGGTTTCTAGTTTCTCAGATGCAGGGCTGGATACTGATTCATGGGCAGATAAGGAATCTGTATCTTTGGCTCAGCGCCTGTGGCTCAACGGGCTAAGGCGCCCGCCACATACATCTGAGCTGGCGGATTCGAATCCAGGCTGGGCCCGCCAAACAACAATGACGACTGCAACCAAAAAAATGGCTGGGTGTTGTGGTGGATGCCTATAGTTCCAGCTACTTGGGAGGCAGAGGCAGGAGACTCGCTTGAGCCCAGGAATTGGAGGTTGCTGTGAGCGTGTGATGCCAAAGCACTCTATCCAGGGTGACAGCTTAAGGCTCTGTCTTAAAAAAAAAAAAAAAGAAACGAAATCTGTATCTTTAATAGGATACCTATGTGATTCTGATTCAGGGAACATGAAGACCAGGCTTTGAGAAACCTTCTTTTAGTAGGAAATAAGTCTGAAAAAGGAGGAACAGATTGTAGAGATCCTTAAAAAAACAGGCTAATAGGTTTGAACAAATTTTGCCAGCAATAAAAACCATTAAAATCTTATGACAAGAGAAGAATATTGCAAAGCAGGGTTCAGGAAAATTCTTCTCCTGGTAGTAAATAGAAAAGTTAGAGAATAAGGAATAGAGGCAGGTCTGGGGGTGTGCAGGAAGAATAGAGGCAAACAAACCACCAGCTAGGAAACTCCTGCAAGGGGTCAGGCCTGACAAGACTATGAATTGGGTTACAATATGGCCAGTGTGAATGGAAAGAACAGAATGTGCAAGGGGTTCAATAAGAATCTGAAATCCATTCAAGGGCAGGGCCTTATCTGGATAAATTCTTAGCTCTCAGCTATGTGCTTAGTACACAGTGAGCATCCAGTAAATATTTAAGGACCAAATCAACTAACCAAGTAATAGCGATTATGTAACTGACTGGATGTGGGGGAAGAGGTGACTTAGAGAGAGAAGGCAAATTATAAATCCTGTTTAGCCATGTTTAATCTCTGTGATGGTGAAACACCCAAGAGGAGACATCCAGCCAGAAGTTAGCAATGTTGGTTTGGAATTTGAATTCAAGTGAGAGGTTAAGGTAAGGCTTGCAGGATGAATAAATGGGAGGACTGACAACATCATAGCACACAGAATTTCCAAGGGTGGGTAAATGAAAAAAGAATGGAAGTCAGAGTCAACGTTCTGCTGACTTGCCATGGCAATTCTTGTTCTTTCACTCTAGAAGATGAGTTGGAAGTAGGGAGAAAAAGCTTATGTCTACTTCCGGAATACAGGGTAAGTCTTATAAGCATGGTTTCTAGAATCATCAAACAGGGATTCCTGGACATCTCTGGCCCAATCAGCTGTGACTTTTCATGTACTTAACTTAAGTTGACATTTGTTTATCTGCAAAAACTTGATAAGAAATGTAAAGCCAAACTCTGAAAAATGGGCTCAGAAATAAAATTAAAACACAAACCTCTTATAGAAATGTGTGAGTGAAGTAAGTTAAGCTTCAGTTTATTGATGGGGATATTTTAGTTTTCTCAGGACATGATCTGTTAAAGAGGAGTGGTCATCTTCAGTGATTATGACCTTTCATATCCTAGAACAAAGACTAAGAATTTAAACTTACCCAGTTGCTGCCAAAATACTAGCATTCTTAGAGCATTGTCCAGAAACTGAGTGGGTAGAAAATAGGAGAGAAAACCCTTTTGACTTGACCTGAATACAGTACCTGAACACTAATAGAGTTGTTAAATAAAAGTAGATGTATTTGAGACAGCTCTTGCCTAACACAATCTGAGTTTTGTAAAACATGTTTTTAAGACAGCGCACTCACAGTGGATGCCTTTCTCCTGAAAACCTAACCAAAAAAGGTGGCGGTATTCTATTCTAATGCTTACCAGTCCTTTAACTATTACCTGTATATTTTGTAAAATAAATGCCACACACTGAGGATCAAGTTTCTAAAAACCAGAAGAAAGTTACCAGGCTTCACTGAGGCTTACAAGAAAATATCTTTAAAATGTGACGCGAAACACAGAACAGAGCATTTGAGAACTTGTATTCTCACCAAGATTCCTATGACATGCTAGAGGCCAGAGATATAAGAGGCTGAGGATCATTTTCTTACTTAGTACATACACATCTTTCTTTGTGCTTATCATACTGTCCATCTGAACACTCTAAAATTGATTAGTGTTTTCTTTTCTTAAGAAGAAAGAATAAGATGAAATTGATCAGCACTTCTTTTTCCCCAGATAACTCTCTAATCCCCAGCTACCTCGCCAGGTTGGCCCTCTAGCTTATCAACAGTTCGTACAATTTATGGGAAAAGAGCCCTGGCCTGCTTTTTATGATATCCAAATTTTAATCCAGTCTTCATCCCAATCATAGAGGTGAAAGAATAAGCATTACCTGAGCATCTATCATGCACTTAATCAAGATATATGTAATCTTGCTCGCATGATAAAGAAAACCTAATAGGGTAAATATTCTGAATTCCACTTTTTAGACAAGAAACACTGAGGCTTGGAGAAGCTAAGTAACCTATCCAAGATCTTATTTACAGTTGGTTCAGTTAACCAACTTTGAAAATTCCAGTTCTTTCCATTATATCACCTTCTATAACTAGATACTACTCATGTTTCCAGGTCATTATTTGTTGTGATTTGATACTGTAATTAGGGAAAAGTTACAAACATTTTTCAAGGTGTTAGGATATTTTTGTAAAGATAATTTTTAATAGTTCACAGCATGAATTAGATGTGAAATAAAAAGATCTGGAAGTGTGTCTTCTAGTGAGTATATTTTAATTACATTGGAATAAAGTAATCAGCAACATCAGCACATCATTCAGTTGTATACCTAAAGCTTACTGTGTGAGAAAAAAACTGAATCACAACATATGATCATTATTCATACTTTATTTTTATGCACAATCCTGCATTTTTTCCCTGGGAGCTAATTTTCCAATGCTGTATGAGGATTTTAGATTTTCTAGTATTGTATTTTGCCAGCCCAAGTCTTTGACAGTCTCAGACAAAATTCAATTGATGTCGTGGCTTGATTTTTTTTTCCCTCTAACTTTTTGTTGAAACAGTCTATTTCTCTGGAATATTTTGAGGCTGTTCTTACCATTTCCTGCTGGGTGGGACTTTTTTGGCAATGCTGTTTGCTTAAACTATGAAGCCATTTCAAGTAGGCGTGTTTTATCATCCTTTTTTCCCCTTTGGAGGAACCTCCCTATAATTTAAGGTTGTTAATAACCTCACCAAAGTGACATTTCTAATATTTATTTTTCTCATTGGAAACAGAATGAAGGATAGTGGTTTTTCTACAGTAGTTCTAATTCTAAGCTATTGACAAGCTACAATGAATTGTGTTTTTTAACTTTTGACTTTTTATTTATTTTGTTATTTGATATACAGTGGGTACCAATTTATAAACTACTGGTACTAGTAGTACGGA
Organism: Arctocebus calabarensis; assembly: GCA_963573935.1. Lineage (NCBI taxonomy): Eukaryota > Metazoa > Chordata > Mammalia > Primates > Lorisidae > Arctocebus > Arctocebus calabarensis. The sequence goes on from CAUYON010170735.1 coordinate 13,624, forward strand.
CATTATTGGTACCTGAATTGATGACTGAGCACTATCTCATGATATTATATAATTCCAAAGTGATATTTTAATCATAAATATAAATAAAGCTAAAATACATGGAAGAAAATAGCTAATAATAAATAAAGCTAATGATGCTTTAAAATATAGCTTATTTAATTTGGGGACTGCAAAACTAAAACATATTTCCTAAAGTCACTTTGGAGAGCAAAAAGCATTTGGATTAAATCACTTAAACAAGTATTTAGGACATGTTATCTTTCCCATCATCATTCTCATCAAGGCACTTTATTCACAAAAAGAATGTTGTAGCCGTTTCCTTCAACTCTTGGGCTCAAGTAATCTTCAGCCTCAGCCTCCCACGTAAATGGGGCTATAGGTACCCACTAGTTTTTTTATTTTTAGTAGGGATGGGGTCTCACTCTTGCTCAGGCTGTCTCTAACTCTTGGGCTGAAGCAATCCACCCACCTCGGCCTCCCAGGCTGTTAGGATTACAGGCTTGAGCCGCTGCACTCAGCCCTCTCTCATCTATTTTTTAATTTAGTTTTTTGAAGACATGGTTTTTCATTTTTTAAGCCTTTGCTTTTTAGAGCAGTTTTAGATTCACAGCAAATGAAGAGAAACATACAGAGATTTCTCATATGCAAGCCCCCAATTCCCTGATTCCACAAATGCATAGACTCCACATTATCAATATTGCCCCCAAGTTGTGTGTTGTCACACTTGATGAACCCCCATTATCGCATCGTAATCACCCACAGTCCAGAGTTTACATTAGGCTTCACTCTTGGTGTTGCACATTCCCTGAGTGTTGACAAACATATAAAGACATGTATTGGTCATTACAGTGTAACACAGAGTATCTACACCACTGTAAAAATTGTCTGTGTTCCACCTATTCATCCCTCCCTCTTCCCCCAACCCCTGACAACCACTCATCTTTTAACTGTGTTCATACTTTTGCCTTTTCCAAAATGACATACAGGTGGCATCACACAGCCTGTAACCTTTTTAGAGTGGATGCCTTCATGTCTTTTCACAGTTTGATACCTCCTTTCTTTTTAGTGCCAAATACTACTCCATTATTTGGGTGTGCTGTAACTTACTATTCAGTCACTTTGAAGGGCACCATGGTCACTTCCAAGTTTTGGCAATTGTGAAAAAGCTGCTTTTAGTATCTGTGTACAGATTTTTGTGCAGGCAGAACTTTTCAAGTCCTTTGTGTAAAAACCAAGGACTGTAGTTGTTAAATTATGCGGTAAGAGTTTGTTTAGTTTTGTAGAAACCATCAAACTGTCTTCTAGAGTGGCTGCACCATTTTGAATTCTGACCAGAAGCGAATGAGAAATCTTGCTGCTTCCCACTTTTGGTGCTGTTGGCATCCTGATTTTTGTCATTATGAGAAGTATGTGGTATTAGATCACTGCTATTTTAGTTTGAATTTCCCTAATGACATGTACAGTGCAGCATCTTTTCATATGCTTATTTGCCATCTGTATGTCTTCTTTGGTGAGATAACTGCTAAGATCTTTGGTCCATTTTTTAATCAAGTTGTTTTCTCATTGTTGAGTTTTGTTTATTTGTTTGTTTGTTTTTCTAAAGAGCCAGAGTATTGCTCTTTTGCCCAGGCTGGAGTACAGTGGCATTATCATACCTCACTGCAACCTTGAACTCCTGGGCTCAAGCAATCCTCCTCAGTCCTGAGTAGCTAGGACTACATTTGTGCTCAACCATGCCCACCTGATTATTATTTTACGTTTTTGTTGACATAAGGTCTATTTTGCCCAGGATGGTCTTGGACTCCTGGCCTTAAGTGATTCTCCTGCCTTGGCCTCATAAAGTGCCCAGACATAAGCTACCACACCCAGCCCTATTGTTGAGTTTTAAGAGTTCTTTGTATATTTTGGATAATAGTCCTTTTGGTATCAGATATGTCTTTGCAAATATTTTCTCCCAGTCTTGGCTTGTCTTCTCATTTTCTTGATATTGTCTTTCACAGAGCAGAAGTTTTAAATTATAACAAAATCTAGCTTATCAGTTATTTCTTTCATGAATTATGTTTTATGTTTTATATACATATCTAAAAAATGATCACCCTACCATTTAGGTTTTCTCTTATTTTATCTTCTAAGAGTTTTATTCTCTCTCATTTATTTTTGTAATTAAGAATAGGAAATACTGCTTTGTACTCAATACATTTAATGAGTAGGAAGGAGCAGCAGAGATTACAGAGGGAACAAAAGATGAAGATGAAGGAAAAGAAAAAATGAGGCAGAAAAAAATATTCACAAAGCTAGACCAAGAAGCAGAGAAACCAAGAACAGATCAACAAAGGAAAGCATCAGGAAGACCCACCCAGAAGCAGATAAGTAGACAGGCAAAGACAGATGGACACTGTCATTTGGAACACAAAAGACAAATTTGTGGACAAATTTATCCGCAAATGGAACATAGGCCATTCTAAGAGAAAGATGGAACATAGGTCATTCTAAGAGAAAGATTTTTAAGGAGAAAGAGCTTGATCAGTGGCTTTAAAAAAAATTTCAGACAATTACTAGGGTATAAATGTTTTGTTTACATGAATTCCTTTTGTACATTTTGAGTCAAAGTTATAGGTGCACCCCTTACCCAGATAGATCAAAGGTTTTTAATGAAACAGAGTTCACGAACACACTAGCTAGTTTTTTACATGGGGGATGATAACTTCTTGGTACTTACTTTCGGCTCAACTGAAGAGGAATTGATGACTAAACCAAAGATTCCCCACTGTTTTTACAGGTAATTAGAATTAACTTCTTCAATGGGTATTCCTTATGTTATTGGAACACATAATGATGATAACTAACTAGAAACTTATGCCTCCTTTAAAAACAGGAGGAAAAAAATTCAGGACAATAAAAAACAATTTTTAAAAAGTATTTTTTTCTCCATGGGAAAAAGAAACCATTTAAAAAATTTTCATGAGGCTCGGCGCCTGTGGCTCAATGGGCTAAGGCGCCAACCACGTACACCTGAGCTGGCGGGTTCAAATCCAGCCCGGGCCTGCCAAACAACAATGTCGGCTGCAACCAAAAAATGGCCGGGCGTTGTGGCGGGTGCCTGTAGTCCCAGCTACTTGGGAGGTGGAGGCAGGAGACTCGCTTGAGCTCAGGAATTGGAGGTTGCTGTGAGCTGTGATGCCACAGCACTCTATCCAGGGTGACAACTTGAGGCTCTGTCTCAAAAAAAAATAAAATAAAATAAAAAATTTTCAAGAAAGTGATTTATTCACAAGACTAAAATAACCTATAACAACTGTTAATATCAATCTCTTTTATACTGTATTTAATAACTCAAAATAGAATATTTCTGATATTTATGAATTAATTATTCATTTTATGTGCTACAGATGACAGAATAACTTTTTTTTTTAATATCCTCATCAGATAGAGGCACTGTAGACATTTCTGAGTGAAATTATATGTTTTACTTGACTATAATCTGGTATAATTTTGTGTGGGTAAATAAATAAAACAAGTCAAAATATTGAAAATTGATGAATCTGGGAGGCAGGTATATAAAGATTCATTGTACTATTCTCTCACATGTGTGTGTTTGAATTTTTCTATAACAAAAAGTTATATTGTCTCTCTTTTAACTGAGTCAATTAAGCATAAAATATTTCATTGTGTTTAGAAGTAACTAAAATGAATATAGAATCTCAGTTTCAGGGGGTCATAAAACAATCTGTGGGAAGTTTTGTTTTGCTGCAGACGTTTCTTTGCTTCCTACTTTTTTTTTTTTTGTCCAGGGCCAGGTTTGAACCCGCTGCCTCCTGTATATGGGGCTGGCCCCCTACTCCTTTGAGCCACGGGCGATGCCCTTTGTTTCCTAGTTTTTAGCAGTGACTTCTACTACTTTATTTTCCCACTATCATCTAAGTTTTATTTTCAGAAGAGCTCAATTGTGTTTTTATAAATTTCTACTTCAGAAACCCAGGAAATCTTAGGAGATGGATAAGAAACAGGTACATAGTATATACTTTTCCATTGTATTTTATTTAACCTAAGTCCCAAATTCTAAAGACAGAAATGGAGTGTTGTTATGCCCTGGGTAAAGATGTCTCAATTACTCCATGAAAAACCTGGAGAAAGAATTGCATCTGGAAGCCTTGCTTTGGAGATCACCTGAGATTGGCATCCTAGGAGTGCAACCCTTCGTCTCCCGGAGAAGAATGCTTTCTTCTTACTCACACATTGCTTTATTTGTAAGTCAAAGTCTCAGAGGAAACTGCTTGTCTGCCCAGCTGCAGAATGTGTATGCAATGATTGTATCTGTTGCCATGGAAACTGAAATATAACCGATAAACTACACACCCCAAACAGATTAAAATTGACTTAGGAAAACTATGTAGAGTTATTACAAAATTTATGATAATACATCTTTTTTTACTGCACCTCCCTCTATTTAAAATGATAGCTCATGAAGTAGAATTTTCACAGAACTCATTCTCCCTAACAGTTTGTTGGTGGCAGCAACATTACTCTTGAATAAATCCTTAAAATGGTATAAAATAGCTGTACACTACAGGAGATGGAATGAGTGGTACAAAAACATACATTAAGCATGTATGAATAAGGATAGTGACATACTTAGGAAAATTATGAGTCCCCAAAATACATTGAACACATGATTATAAATAAAATTGATTTGTTTTAACATGATTTACTATTTCAAAGATGTGTATTAATTATCTTGTTTAATTACATCAACCTAAACTTAATAATAAGTACTACTTATTCCCAACTTACTACTTGTGGGAAACTATGTTAAACTTATCTTATATAATCTTGCTGTAATGCAATTACTAGAGCCTTTTATTTTTACTCCCACTGTAGATTAGAGCTGATCTCAGAAAAGCAAGATATCCTGGCCAATAGTATGGGATGTGAACTTCTATCTGAGTAGTGTACCCAATGCAGCCTCAAACTCCTAGGCTCTAATGATCCTCCTGCCTCAGACTCCTAAGTAGAGATGGGCTTTCACTATTTTGCCTAAGCTGTCCTTGAACTTCTGGCCTCAAGCAATCCTCCCACCTTTGCCTCCCAAAGTGTTGTAGGTGAGAGCCACCACCCCTAGGCTGAATAGCTTTAAACTTTAGTTGTATGAACTTCATTATTCTTTTCTGACTCTCATTAAGGCCAGGATAGTAAAGGCTTATTGTAACATTGGCAACCTATAATGGCAGTATAGGAAGAAGAGCCTCCCGTGGCATAAGTATGGAGTTTTTGCTATGCCCAGTTTAAATTTAGGTTTCAAGTTCCTCTTCCTAATATGCCATATTGTAAGCTCTCAGAGAATAGGAACTGAAACTTCTCTAGTATTTCACAGAGAAAAATGTATAAGTGCTGCTTGAAGAATACCTGAAAAAGTATAAAAGTAAAAAAAAAAATTATAGACGGGCGTCCTGGCAGGCGCCTGTAGTCCCAGCTACTCGGGAGGCTGAGGCAAGAGAATCACTTAAGCCCAGGAGTTGGAGGTTGCTGTGAGCTGTGTGAGGCCGTGGTACTCTACTGAGGGCAATAAAGTGAGACTCTGTCTCAAAAAAAAAAAAAGTACAGCTATAGAGAGGAACAATTAACATTCTTGTAGAACATTATCTGGTTAAAATGGAGATACACTTTTCTTTTTCTTCCTGATGTGAATATTATACCAAGGGGGGCTCTAATTTGTCATTTGGGGAAAATGAAAAATAATGGAACAATAATTCTTTAGGTGATATACATTTAGCAAAACCATATTTTTTGTTTTTGGCCAAGAGTCAGGATTAAGGTCATTTGATAGCAAAAATAAACTTTTTTGAAAAACACAAGGAAAAATAATTAATGGTAGCGTACACTAAAGAACAAACCTGGGTTGTACCTGAATACTTTTGGATTTTCATTATTGAATTTGTTCTGTATTAGGGATTTTTAAAAAACAACCCTCTATATTGGAAAGAGCAAACTGATAAAGGACATATCTCAAGGAAGTTCGGGACAGTTTATTTTGCCATCTTTCAAGTCAAAGGACTGGACTGGAGGATCAATCTTCCCATTTGTTGCTCTGAAGATTTGTAAGAAAGGGAAGGTTATTTTGGAGATGGCTGGAACGAAGTTCCAAAGTTCTACATTCTGTCTTTGGAAATGAATTGTAGCTTCTCAGGTTGGTACTTCTAACGGTGTGTGTATAGATATGTGGAATTTGAAATGGCTTAGCCATTTGTAAAAGCTGGATCTTAGTTTAGTCATTACCTGGCTGTGGATCTCAGATATTTCCAGGCCGCTGTTTTCTCACCTGTCAGATCTCAGTAGGGGGTGCCAAATAATCTTTAATATTCAACTCTAATCAGAATCAAACTTTGTGGTACAGTATTGCTGGCTGACACAGCCCCTGTGTAGATATCGTCTGGTATTGGTGCAGGGGTAATCACGTGTCCAGCTCTGATCAATGATATTGACTCAGATCAATCTGACTCAGATTCTAGGAACCTTTTTTAAAAAAATGACTGGGCTAGAATGTTTCTTTTGGTCATTTGAAGCTGTCACTGTCTTGCCTTCAATGATTTCAATGCCTCGGGATGCAACAGGCATGTTGTGGCAAGCTAAACACTGAAAGCAGCAGAAGCAGAAAGATGGAAAGTGTGAAGCTGTGCCAACCTTAGACTGCCTATATCCAGATTTCTTATTATAAGAGAAAAATAGAGCCATAGTGTAAGCTACAGTGATAAGGGTTATCATCATTTGCAGCAGAACTCATACCTAACGGACAGATACTAACACAACAAACAAAACCAAATGCCCAAAATGAAAGAGTTCTCCTGAGAGATAAGAAGATAAAATACTATATAGCCACTTCTCTTAAGGAGCTAGTAATTAATACAAGGCAAAAGACAAGCACTGAAACAGCCATGATACAAGACATACATTAAGGAGAGGCATTGGGGCGGCCGACCCCATATGCCAGAGGTGGTTTCAAACCCAGCCCCGGCCAAAAACTGCAAAAAAAAAAAAAAAGAGGCATGGTATCAATAGCAACTTAAACAGGTTGCAGTCATATTTGGAAAGGTGTGAGGAATCAGAAATAGAACCTTAAAAATATACATTTTAGTATTCTCAGATGTTTATGCTGCCTCCTAATAATTATGTTATTACTCATTACATTATTAATCTAGAACTGTTAATTGGACATGCTAATTATGCTGACATAGAAGGTTATACTGATCTCACTAGGATGTTGTGTTGTCCTAGCTTGACCTTCAAACTAAAATCAGAGCAAAATTTAGTTTTCACATAGCATCTTAGTAATGAGAATTTCATATTTTTGGAATGAAATTGACCATGGTAACCCATTTCCTTTGATGTGATTGGCTACTGGCTTATGCAACTACTCCTTGTGCCCTGATAATAATATGCTATTTGATAAAAATATGTATTAAACTCAGCACCTGTCTTTTCAGTTTTTTAATAGACTTTCCTCTACCACTGCCAATGCCACCCTTACCTTCCCCTATTATCAATATCTTTTCCCAGACTGATAAATGTCATCTGATTAATGATTTAACACAGATGAGTTAGTAAATGAAAGTGGCTTAGTGTCCTACCAGCTCTCCCTCAGTTTTTGCATTTTTATAACACCTAAATGCAGTAATGATAAACTCCAATCTCATTTCAGAATCATCAGAGAAACGTGAAAGACTACCAATCCATGCGTCCTCCTGTCCCATCCAGTTTGAAACTGATGAGTCTGCAGTGGCATGCAGGTATTGGCAGGCTTAAAAAATCTCAAATATTGGTAATGTGAAGCCAAAGCTAAACCCCAGTGCCCTAATGTACATTCAACATCTGTCCTCCAGGTGCCTGCATCGCAAGTTACTCAGAAAAGCTACTTTTGGCCTTAGGGGATTAGATGACTAAAACACAGGTTCTTTTGCCCTTTCACTAAAAGAAAAGTTTGCTGAAGGAGTACCTGATTTTCTCAAGGAAATCATAAGCAATGATGTCTCTATGGGGACTATACCCACTTTCAGGAAAGCCTATAGGAATCAGGCAGTAGAGTAAATATACTCTCTCTCTGTCTCTCCTTCATATACCTTTCAAAATATTTTTGGTTTATTCTTTGCTCTCTCCCACCTAAATATTTGGTTTATTCTGTTCTTTCTACAGCCCAGCATTCTTGGCCTTTCCAGCTACGAAGGGAATCAATATGGCTACCGAAGGTCACTGCATACGTTTGTGCCCTGCATCCAAAGCTGTCTTTTTCCAATGCGAACAAAGGCCCCATTGTTCATGACACATTCTTGCATGTAGATCAATACTCATAATTATGGACAATAGTTCTCAGGTCCTCCATTTAGGAAACAGCTGGGTTAAGGGGCTTTTTTTGTCACATGTACATGGTCTCTGGGGAGACAGTCTAGCCAGTCCAGCATAGTTAGGTGGCCTTTCTTGATCTTATTCACTTACATTCCAAGAAGCTAATATGGTACAGGCACAGCTGCAGAGGACTCAGCTTTGTATGAGGAAGAGGACACTTACTCAAAAATGAAAATAATTTATGAAGTGGGTAGTCAGCTGAAAAGGTCTACTTGATCTCTCAAAGAGATAACACTTAAAAATGGGAGAGGAGTAGAAAACCCAAAATGTCTCTATAAGCTTTCTGTCAGTGGAATAAATGTATAGGGAGGAAAAGGAGCAATTTATGACTGATGTGCTCTAAAAAAGCATTGTGGAAAGATAGAATTATTATAGACAATGTAGAGAAAGAGGCAACCCAGAGAGGCGGAGGGATTATGATGAACAAAAACTTAGAGGTAAGAATGGCAACTATTTCAGATTGATTGGATCATAAAATTTAGAATGTAGTGGGAGATAAATTTGGGCCCAGATTGCGGAGATTTTTAGGATTCCTTCTATAAAGTGTATGATTTTTGAGTAAGGGAAGTATACTACATATAATCAGACTGATTTTTTTAGGAAGATGGATCCCTGCAAGGATCTGAAGGCAACTGAGTAGATCAAGTAAGAGGCAAAACTAATCTAGGCTCTAGTCTAGGTTAGTGGTATAAAGAAATAGAAGGTGTTCTTGAGAACTGTGGGAATTTTAGGCAGCATGCCAGAAGTAAGAAGAGAGATATTTGGATTAGGAAGTGTATTCCCACTCCTCTGGCTCTGTTTGAGTATGATAAAGCCAGTTCACTCTAACAAGTCACTTTTAATTTATTTCACTCAATTCCTTCCATCATCTGCTCACTCAGCAAACATTCACTGAGTACCTGATTTGATCAGGCTTTATTGTAGAATATGGTTTGGATAAGATGCATGAGATGGTCTCTTCTAATGAGGAGATAGACAGGAAAACAATGAGAAGACACAAGGAAAATGCCACATTACCTCATAGGGCTGCTGAGAAGATTAAATGAGATTACGTCTGCAAAAATGCTTAGTTAGGCACAGTGCCTGGTACCTAGTAAGCGCTCAATAAATAGTCATTATTATTCCATATAAAATCCTGTGAGAGGAAAAAGGAGTGATGAACTGTTTTAGGATGTTGAGGACAGCTTCAGAGAAGAAGTGAGATAATTAACCAGGCAGAGACAAAGTTGCATATTCTAGATGGAAGGACCCCCATAAGAAAAAGCAGGGTCAAAACAAAAAGAAAGAAAGAAAATGCAGGGTGTGTTCTGTGAAGACAAAGTATGGCCTGCATAGAGTGGCAGGAATACAACTAGAAAGGTAGGTTGGGCCTAGGTTTTAGAGACCCTTGAATGCCTAGCAAAGTTTAGACTTTGTATCCTAGGCCAATCAGAAGCAATGATAGGCTTTCAAGCAGAGAAGGAGTAAGAAGTTGCTTATCAGAAAGATCACTTTGGGGATGGTCTAGACTAGAGGATGGATTAGGGGTAGGAGGCAAGAAATAGGTCAGAGTCAAAGAAACCACTAAGCTGTTTACTGGTAAGTGGTGCTTGTGCTGAATAAATTAGAGGTTAAGAACATGGGTTTGGGAATGGGGTTTGAATTCTTGCTTGTTCTTGGGCAAGTTGTTCAGACAAGTCAAGTGAGGTAAAGGCATGAATCAAGATAGTTGCAGTGAGGTTTGATTCAAGCATCAGGGGGAAAACAAAATGATTGCCATGGGAATGCAGTAGCAGAAAAAATATATATGTTTTTACTTTTACAACTTTGTTTTGAAAAAGAATTTTATTAAACATTTCCAACAATTTATATACTTCTAATGTTCTAAAATTTTATGAGGTTATGTTTGAAAACTTTTTATCTAATTTAAAACGTATTGCATTTTTATTGGTTCACTATTATATTAATCTCTTCTAAAATATAGAAAAGGCTACGCTTTGGAGCAAAACCAAAACAAAATAAAATAAACTTTCACAAATATAACATCTATTATAATAGGCTACGTTGGATTGCTTGCTTATATAGTATGCAAAAGTTAACTCAAGCAAGTATTTTAACATTGTGTTCCAATTTTGTGTGTTCTTAACAATCTTACCTTTACATTTCAAGAATATGAAGTAGATACAAGCAAAATCTAAGTATTCTGATGTGCTGGTGAAGAATATCCATTTCTTACTGCATTACATGGTATCTGCTCAGATGACCTACATATAGGTTACACAGGGATTCACCAGGCAGTGTTCCAGGCTGACAAGCAACTACAGGTTACCTTCCTGGCCTCTGGAAAAGCTTACTAGGTAGTTGCCAGAACTATCGAGGTGTTATTAATGCAATCCTTGTATGTAGTCAATGAGCATTCGTTGAAAAATCCAATTAACTAGACATTTCAAATAATAAGACATTTTTTAATATGATAATTCATCATCATAATGAAAATCCCCCAAACTGTAAAACCCTGTATTTTATTTTAGGACAAACCAGAAACATATATATATATATATTTTTTATTATTTTTCTTGTCTTTCTAAAATTAAACTTTTCATTTCAAGATAATTGTGAATTCATATTCAGTTGTAAGAAATAAGACAGAGAAATCCCTTGTGCCTTTGCCTAATTTCCCTCAGTAGTTTTCATTTTGCAAAACTATAACAAAATAACCAGGAAATGGTGATTGTAGTGTATTTAGTGTAGCTCTATTTCTGGGTTCTCCATTCTATTCCATTGATTTCTCTACATTTTCCTCCATCCATAGCACGTTGTGCTGATTACTGTAACTACATAATAGGTCTTTATGTTGAGGTAGAGTGATACCTCTCACTTTGCCCTTCTTTGTAAAGATAATTTTAGGTATTTTAGGGACTCATTTACTGTCTTTGATAATATTCTATTTATTTGAAAAATTAGAAATCCAGGTATGCAATACCGGAATATAATTATTAATATCTCATCTCCCTAAATTCTGAAAGAACAGGACTACACTTTTAGTCCTTAATTTTAGGGTAGAATTATCATAAAATAGATCACAAAAGCAAGTTATAGAATCTTCTCTGTAAGCATTTTAAAAACATATATTCTCATTTAGCTATGTCTTGAATATCTTAGGTTTAATAATTCAAAAGATATTCCTCCTTTAAAGTAATTTTAAATGCTAAAAATTTTAATATGTTAAACAAACAGGGTGTTCTGTAAAATATTCTATTTTATCAACCTTTTTCCATATTTACTTACCTATAACCTTTATAAAGCAATAAATAATTGCCAGTGCAGAACAAGAACAAATCCCAAGACCAGCTTGTCGAAATGCAACTTTGTCTTTAAAGAATCTGCTGTGCCATTTACCTTTGGAGAAGAAATGTCAAAAAGCACAAACAAATCTTCAGAAATCAAAGCTCTGATATTTAAAAGTGTTTAAATGTGGCAGATATATCTTTATTCATGAAAATGCACCTGGCGTGCTCTTTCATAATTGCCTGTTTTTACAGATGGATCAGGATCCCTGAGATAATCTGCAGACTGTTAAATACACTTGCCAATTATTGAATCTTAAAACAATCAGCATTGTAAAATTTTATGTAGCCTTCTTTAAAACATGGTACTCCTCATTTCTTTTTGAAGTAGAAGGTGTTTTTATTTTCTCCCAGACTATTAAAATGTTTGTAGTGTTCTTAAATAATAAGATAGGGCTTTAACAAAGTAATTTTTTATTGCCAAAAAATAAGAAACCTAATCCTATCAGAAATCATTGCAGCATATCATCAAAAGAAATATAAAACAAAAAGATCACCACCATATGAAATGCTGCTTCTACTTAAAGATGAAGTCCTAAAGCAAGAAAAGTTTTATAAATTTATTATTATTATTATTATTAAAACAGGGTCTTGCTTGGTTTCTGGGACTATAGTGTAGCGGCATCATCATAATCCACTACAACCTCAGACTCCTGGTTTAAAGTGCTCCTCCTGCCTCTCACTTAGCTAAGACTACAGCTGCACATCACCACACCTGGCTGATTTTAAAATTTTTTTGTAGAGATGGGGTCTTGCTATTTGTTATCTATGCTATTCTTTTTTTGAGACAGAGTTTCACTAAGTCGCCCTTGGTAAAGTGCCACAATGTCACTTCTCACAGCAACTTCAAACTCTTGAGCTTAAGGAATACAGCAAGGTATCAGGCTACAAAATCAACACTCATAAATCAGTTGCCTTTATATCCACCACTATTCTGAGCAGAGTACACGTCCTTTTATTCTAAAAAAGGGTTGTTGGGATCCTTTTCACCAGGTAAACAGCTTTTGATTAGAGAACTGTGCCAGGTGGCAAAACCCCTCGTTCATAATGCACCATGTCTCAAAAGACAATTTTCGTCTGCAATAGGCTAAATGTTTGTGTTTCTCTCTAAAATTCATAGTTTGAAAACTAGATCCCCTATGCAATGGTATAGGTAATGGCAAGAGAAAACTTTCCCTTTGCCCTCTGAAGGTTCATTATTCAGTGAACCTAAATAATGAACTGATAAAATCAGATTCATAGGAGAAAAGGCACACAGATGTGTTAACACGGATTTATTAATGCTCGTTAGAGAAAACCACACAGCCAATAACCCAGTCTGAAGGGAATAGAGCACATGTAGCCTTTCCCATAGGAAGTAGGGAGGTGGGGAACATAGATGGTTATTCTGGGGGCAGAGAGTCAGTAGGGAGAATGAATGGAAGGGGGAGATGGGAGGTGACATTGATGGAACGGGAGGGTGACGCTGCCCAGGGGGTCTCCAATTTCTAGGGGGATTAAAAAGTGTGTCTGGGCTTGGTGACCAGGGCTCTTCTCTGCTCCAGTGGATGGTCTTTTCTTGCTATTTGATGAGATTCCTTGGGAGGGAGTCTTCAGGCAATTGATTTTGTTTTAGAAAGAAACTTTCTTCATCACCCAAGGCAAGTCCAGAGAAAGAGACCCTCCCTGTCCTTGGGGGAGGGAACAAGAAAAGGTGACAGGAACTGGGATTCACTTCAGAGGCAGCTTCTAAGGTCTCTCAGCACCTCAAAGCACTAGGCTTTGGGGGACCACTTTGTCAGCCCCCAAATAATGCTAGAAGGTGGGGGATTCTGAGAGTCAGGAGATTAGGTCATGAAAATGCAGTCCTCGTGAATGGGATTAGTTCCTTTCCAAGACGAGTCTTGAGAGCTTTCTGACTATCTTCCCTGCATTTGAGGGCACAGGAAATTGACAGTCTGCAGCCTGAAAGGGGACCCTCTCCAGAACCCCACCATCCTGGCACCATGACCTTGGACTTCAGCCTCCAGAGCTCTGAGGAATAAATGTTTGCTGCCCCAGCCACTGAGCCTATGGTAATTGTTATCCCAGCCCAAACCAAGATACTGTCAACCTAAAAGAAAGACACTAGAAAAAACTATCTCTAAATATGTAGAGTTTCAGTAAGAATTATTATCTGTAGTTGATGAAATGGCCCCCACACCATTCAGTGAGGGAAGGGTAGAGTGAAATCTTTACTACCAAATAGGGAGAGATTTACATGAGCTGCTTCCAAGTGGAATTCATTGGTTGCAGAGGTTCAGAGCCGGAGTTCTGGTCTGTTCATTGGCGGAGATGCTGTTTCTGGGGAAGCGTTCTTCTGAGAGCACCTTATCTGCATCACTGCAGTCCTCCAAGTCCTCTGGCATAAACCTTATCAAAGCAGGAGACGCCTGAGGGACTCAGAGGGAGAAAGTCTTTGCAAACAGTTCTTATCTCGGACACAGGAACCTTCTCTCCTTTCTGCCCTTCTGGCATATTTTGTATCTCAGGACACCATAACTACAACCTTCTTCACAATCTGTTTTAATTGCAATAAGAACACTTGACATGAGATCTACCCTTTAAACAAGTTTTTAAGTGTGCAATGTGACATCCTTACCTTAGGCACAGCATAATGTATCTATAACATGTATTTATCTTCCATAACTACAAGTTTCCATCCATAGACCAGCAATTCCCCAGTTCTTTCAAACAGCATAGCTTTTTAAAATAAGTCAGCATGGAGACAGGTTCACTGGTGGCTGATTGTTGCCTCCACAACAAAGGAAAGCCTGACAGTTCCTGAAGTCTGAGAGTTCAAGGATGCCCCCATTCAGCGTGGGATCACTCGCTAGACTACAAATGGGCAGAGGGGAGAGCTAATGACAGCAACCCCCTCGTGGTGCTTATAGCCCAGTGGTTTTATAGGATGATCTTGGGATGACAGCATCGGTGTTACCTGACGTCACCTGACGTCACCTGGGATATTGTTGGAAATGTGATTTCCAGAACCCTTACCCAAGACCTACACAATTAGCCTAGCCCTCTGTACCACTGAGCCCTCTGAGTGACAAATGCATTTACAGGACCACCGTAACAGTCTAACAATTCCCACTCAAAATAATGCCTCTTCTAACAAAACATTCAGGAAAAAAAGAAAAATAGACACATAGGTGAATTACTCTACTTCAAGGAAAAGGTGTCTAAGGCAAGTCATCTAGAGCATGCATTCATGTAAAAAAATCCAATAAATAGATGCCCACTTTCCTCTGGCAGGTAGTAGGAGTTGCATACAATGCGAAGGTAAATATTTGCAGGTCCTGTCACCACTTACTAGCTGTGAGCCACTGAGCTAGTCTCCCTCCACTTCCCTGATTGTTGTCTCTTTTTTTGGAGTTGAAAAGATGACTAATGCATAGATTAGTAGTTGCATGAGGACCTAGCTTCCTAACTCTTAAAAACAATATTGCTTTCATGAGAGGCACTTAAAATAAGCCTGCTAAGGACGTTCCCATGAGGCACAGTAGTTTTCATCTACAAAGCTTTTTTGTACAAAACTCAAGTTAAAATATTGTGCACTTATGTTTATGAAAATACATTCGAGTTTTAGCAAATTGATTCATCTTGAGTTTGCAAAACTGTTTTATTCTAAAATAGAGAAGAGAAGCGAGGCAATGCACACAAAACCTGAATCTCAAATAGGTCAGAGAATCGACTTGGCCATCTTGCAGGGAGGCAGAAATCAGCTTGCTCAATTTTCTTATCTCCTCTCGGAGGCCCGGCCTTCCTCAGAACTCGACTCTCCAAGGAGACACACCAAGCTCTGAGGACTCTTTGACATCATCAAGGGGCAGAAATGTCTTCTATTGAAGAGCCACACGGGTAAGCCACAGGGCCAGGAGCCATGTTCGGCCATTTGCCACCCATGGAACTTACTTTGACTAGTAGAGCAGAGGGACCGAGGTGCTGAGGACCATGGTGAAGAAGGGAGTAATTCTCCTTTGAAATAGCTGAAAATGCACCTGCTAGAAAAGCTGAGATGAAATCCACCTCATGGGACGTCCCCAGGGATCCTACTCCAGAGTTATGGTTCACGGATGTCCCCACATACCAAGTGCTATGTGTAGGACAGTAGCCACCATCCTCGCTCCACACTATTTGAGTGACTACGTCATGCACAGCACACAGCTTCCTTTCCCGTTTGCCAAAAAACAAAAACACTCAAAGGGTGAGTGGGGCCTCAGCACCTCAACATCCTCATTCTTACAAAGGAAGAGTTGGCATCTGATACAAAGAGAGGTTTGACATGAAGAAAGTTGTAATGGGCAGATGAGTGGTCCCCACTTTCATTGATTCTCTTATCTGCAGATAATATCAAAGCACCATCCTACAAATATTTACAAAATCCATCATTAAAATATTAAAGGCTTGGCTCGGCACCTGTGGCTCAGCGGGCTAAGGCACAAGTCACATACACCTGAGCTGGCAGGTTCAAATCCAGCCCAGGCCCGCCAAACAACAATGATGGCTGCAACCAAAAAATGGCTGGGCATTGTGGCGGGCGCCTGTAGTCCCAGTTACTTGGGAGGCAGAGGCAGGAGACTCGCTTGAGCCCAGGAATTGGAGGTTGCTGTGAGCTGTGATGCCACAACACTGTCTACAGGGTGACAGCTTGAGGCTCTGTCTCAAAAAAAAAAAAAAGAAAGAAAGAAAGAAAATATTAAAGGCTTGCTTCCTCTGAAAATTTATGGCTTATCTCTAAATGAAATAGTAAACACTCCTTATGAATGGTTAAGAAAAAGAATGTTTTCATGTGCATTTAAAATTTTTCCAAATAATTTAACACATTTGTTGATATCTGTTCAAGTGCTAAAGTTAATTCTGAGTAAACTCACACATGTATTTTTATGTCAATGAAATGTTTCTCTAAAAAGTCCAATAACTTTTAATTTATGAAAGCTAAATTAAATTATTATCCATAAAGCAAGTATACTGTAATCTTATTGTTAATTTTCTGCTGAACATGTCCCTGGCCATTCAGTCAACCCATCAATCAAACATTCAGTGGCACTTTTATGTTGTCTACAGAAGTGAAATAAAATAAACAACATTCAAAGCTAGTTCCACATGGTCTCAAAACAATTTAAAAATGTTTTTAGTTAATTAAATGCAAGCAATAAAGTAGACAATATATTAGGAAAGGGATGTTTCAGGAAAGATGGCGGTGGTGTTTGACCCTTGCTAGAATTAGAGAGATGGTTGGGCTTTCCTTTCCTCTGCTCTGAGGCCTGACAAGTGAGACCCAAGCCCAGCCTCATGTTGACTGGCTGCGGGGATGGGGAGTGTTCTTGCATTGTAACAACTATGCATTTTAAAAGCTTGGAACATTTCATGGACAACTGATAATTAACACTTATCATCATAACATGCTCAGTGGACATTGTTGAAGTTCAAGTTTTAACTCAAGTGCCCTTCAACCCATGAGTGCATTAATCAACTCTGGTATATGTATACCATGGAATAGGGTTCAGTCATGAAAAAGTGGACATTTTTTGTGTCCTTTGTTCATACTTGGTTGGATTTGGAAACATTCTCCTAGGTATCACAAGAATGGGAAAACGAGTATCCCATGTATTCAATACTGAGTTCAAACTAGGCTCACAGGAGGGGATAACTCATAAGTTCAAGAAAATGGAAGGGGTTCAATAGGTTCCCAACCAACAAGTGTAATGCACAGTATATGGCACAACTCCTGGGTGAAGGATACAAACAACTCAGACTTGACTTTATTAATGCAAACAATGTAACTAATCATATGTACCCTCATATTAATCCAAACTACTAAAAATGCTTTGTTATTAGCTTAAGTATAATAGATTCAGTCACATAGAGAGGTATGGTTGGTAAGTAAGAAGTCTTCCTTCAGTTCATTTAACTTGACATAGACTTTTTTATTTGCACTATGCATTATTAAATAACAGCTGAGAAGTGAAGACATATGCACTGATTTAAGGCTGGGCATTTCATGCTTATGGTTACTCGACATGGCTGGAAAAACTGCCTGAGAAACAAGATAATAGAATTTTAAAATAGACTTTGTTGTATGTGGGTAAGTAGAGCCTGTGTTAGGCTTGTAATAATTACACAGACTATTTTGTGTGCTTTGTTTCATAACTCACATGAGTAGGTATGTTTGCTCTGTTAGGAAGGCAGGGAGCCAAAATCTGCTCACTCACACTTTCAGTGTAAGATGCCAAAAGATAGTTGACTTTTTAAGCACCACTAGGTATATGAAGGGATAGGCATGAGCTGGTGATGAGTCCCTGGAGAAGTGGGAGCACCTATTGTCCAGCCCAGAGTGAGGGGAGACTCCACAGGCAGGTGGGGCAGCCGCCTTGGTTTAAAGATCCCAGGAGGGCAGTTTGACAGGTAGAACATGGCAGGATTGCCTTCGTTGTCAAGACAGAATAACCTTTACATGTGACATACATTTAGCTAGCTTCTCCCTTCAGCTGTGGGTAATAATCTGTATTGAACATAGGTATGTAAATATCTCTTTGAGATCCCATTGTCTTTCTTTTTTTTTTCTCACTGGATTAAAGATTTATTTATTTTTAATTATTTTTTATTAAATCATAGCTGCGTACATTACTGCAATCAAGGGGTACAATGTGCTGGTTTCATATACAATCTGAAATATTTTCATCAAACTATTTAGCATACCCTTCATGACATTTTCTTAGTTATTGTATGAAGACATTTATATTCTGCATTTAGTAAATTGGCCTGTACCCTTCTAAGATGCACCGTAAGTGTGGCCCACCAATTACCCTCCCTCCACCCCAACCTCCCCCTCTCCCCTCCCTTCCCATATTCTTGTGCTATAGTTGGGTTATAGCCTTCATATGAAACCTTTAAATTAGCTTTATAGTAGGGCTGAGTACATTGGATACCTTTTCTTCCATTCTTGAGATACTTTGGTAAGAAGAATATATTCCAGCTCCATCCATGTAAACATGAAAGAGGTAAAGTCTCCATCTTTCTTTAAGGCTGCATAGTATTCCACGGTATACATGTACCACAATTTATTAATCCATTCGTGGGTCGATGGGCACTTGAGCTTCTTCCATGACTTGAGATCCCATTTTCAATTAGTT